>CM064524.1:39435821-39537116 GCA_032716605.1 Paralithodes platypus
AAAAGCGTCCTCCATAGTCGTGCCACAGTTCTCCTCCGCTCAGGGTTGTTCATTAGCAGACCATCATTATGAACATGGTCGACCCAAGATTTATATACAATATATATATAGTATATAGATCTTGAGTCGACCTTTAGAGGTGGGCAGGCCACGTGATAACGGCTTACGAAAGAGAACGAAGACTTTTTTTCTATAAGTATCTGACAAACTTGAAAGGCTTTGATCCTTTGTGTGATGTTGATCTGTATATAATTGGCAATCAAGCTAATGATTAGTGAAGATTTACAATGGGTGAATAGAGTGTGTGTACCATGGTGGTCGTAATGATGTTGAAAATAGGGTATAATAAGAGAAAGTCGTCTCCATTTACCTGACAAACTTGTAAAGGCTGGTGTCACACGAGCGATTTTTCCGTCATTTTTTTACGGGCAATTGTTGTCTGGCAGCTTCAAAAGTTCCATAAGCATTAAGGGGAGGTTTTTAGTCTGTTCTCTATACCTCCATCAAGCTTAAAATTACCCCCCCCCCCCTAGACCCCCTTTCAAGATAAATGTGTACATTTTTCGGTAGAAAAATGTCCTGGCCGAAGGTCAGTTCCTCTTAAATTACAGGCTCGCTATCGCTCGCCAGGGAAAAATCAACACCTAAATCTTTAAAATTGACAGAAATGGGGCGAAAGTTCTTAAAATCGACAAACTAATGAGGTAAACATCTTAAAATCTCAAAAGCAATGGGGCTAAACATGAGGGAGAAAGGGGTCAAGAAAAAAAATCCCTCAAGTGGAGACCTCCCCTTTAAACTACCTCACATAATATCTAACTTTCGATCTAGTTGACGATGATTCCAATGCAAAAGTATCCCTAAATAATATCCCCAGAAAAAAAAGTATCCCTAAATAATATCCCCAGAAAAAAAAATGGATCATGGCAAATTGAGGGGAAAGAGCGCTCGTGTGCCACTGGCTTAAAGGGGAGGCAGACCGTTTATCTGGACCCCCTTCTCCCTCATGTTTAGCCCCCACTAGTTTTGAGATTATGAGACGTTCGGCCCATTAGTTTGGCGATTTTAACACCTGTCGCCCTATTTCGTTGTCAAGTTTAAGACCTTTCGTGCCATTTAGGTGTCGATTTTTTCCTGGCGAGCGAAAGCGAGCCTGCAATTTCAAGAGGAAGCGGCCTTGCCGGGACATTTTTCTACCGAAAAATTTACAAATTTATCTTGAATGGGTGTCTAGGGAGGAAACTAAAAAAAACATATGAATAAATGAATTAATAGACCAAACCAACGGCCAGCCTCCCCTGAAGGCTTTGATCTAATACTGGTGATCTTTTTATAATGAACGTTGAAGCCAGTTATATACGTATGAAACATTTACGTTGGGTTGATGAGAGTCAGTGTGTGCCTCGATGGGTCGTATGTATATACAAGTTGATATTAAGCCCCTTCTTTACCGGGGACGTCTTTTTAGCTTCATTCTGACTACTATTAGGCATTTATTTTCAGCTTAAGGGGAGGTATTTGTTCCCTAGACTTCCATCAAGCTTAAAATTACACCCCCTTGAGTCCCTTTCAAGATAAATTTGTACATTTTTCGGCAGAAAAATTTCCCGGCCAAAGACCGGCTCCTCTTAAATTACAGGCTCGCTATCGCTCGCCAGGATAAAATCGACACCTGAATTGCACGAAAGGTCTTAATATGGGGTGAAAGTTCTTTAAATCGCTAAACTAATGGGGCAAACGTTTTATAATATCAAAAGCAATGGGGCTAAACATGAGGGAGAAAGGGGTCAAGCAAAAAATCCCTCAAGTGGAGATCTCCCCTTAAGGGAATCCAGTAATTAACAGGCTTGGAACCATCTCCTTACCCATTTTTACCAACATAGATCCTTGTTTTAAACTGCACAAAATCGTCTAAATGTAGCCACAATCAAATGAAAAAGACATCTCCGGTACAGAAGGGGTTAAGCTTTTGGTTTACCCGGTAACTCATTTACGACCATTACGAGTGGTATCATTAACACTATCTGGTGCAACGTCTTGGGGGTTATTATGGTATTTTGTTGAATTATTAAAGGTTTTTATTTGTTTTAGCCTCTCCTAACCTCCTTCAAACTAAAACAACGTCCCCCAGACCCCCTTCAAGCTAAAACAACGTCCCCCAGACCCCCTTCAAGCTAAAACAACGTCCCCCAGACCCCCTTCAAGCTAAATGTGTACATTTTTCGGTAGAAAAATTTCCCGGCCAAAGGCCGGTATCTCCCAAATTGCGGGCTCGCTATCGCTCGCCCAGGAAAAATCAACACCTTATTGGGTTGAAGCATCATATAATCGCCAAACTAATGAGATGAAACGTCTTAAAATCTCCAAGCTAATGGAGTGAAGCTGGGAGGACCTAAATTGGCCCGCCCTGCACCTAATAGGGTTAAACATTTCTTTCCCATCGCAGCGCCTGATACCGAACGAATATTGTGGGTATGAATGTTATATTGTGGGTATGAATGTTATATTGTGGGTATGAATATTATATTGTGGGTATGAATGTTATATTGTGGGTATGAATGTTATATTGTCGTTATGAATGTTATATTGTGGGTATGAATGTTATATTGTGGGTATGAATGTCATATTGTGGGTATGAATGTTATATTATGGGTATGAATGTTATATTGTGGGTATGAATGTTATATTGTGGGTATGAATGTTATATTGTGGGTATGAATGTTATATTGTGGGTATGAATGTTATATTGTGGGTATGAATGTTATATTGTGGGTATGACTTATATTGTGGGTATGAATGTTATATTGTGGGTATGAATGTTATATTGTGGGTATGAATGTTATATTGTCGGTATGAATGTTATTGTGGGTATGACTTATATTGTGGGTATGAATGTTATATTGTGGGTATGAATGTTATATTGTGGGTATGACTTATATTGTGGGTATGAATGTTATATTGTGGGTATGAATGTTATATTGTGGGTATGAATGTTATATTGTGGGTATGAATGTTATATTGTGGGTATGAATGTTATATTGTGGGTATGAATGTTATATTGTGGGTATGAATGTTATATTGTCGTTATGAATGTTATATTGTCGTTATGAATGTTATATTGTGGGTATGAATGTTATATTGTGGGTATGAATATTATATTGTGGGTATGAATGTTATATTGTGGGTATGAATGTAATATTGTGGGTATGAATGTTATATTGTGGGTATGAATGTTATATTGTGGGTATGAATGTTATATTGTGGGTATGAATGTTATATTGTGGGTATGAATGTTATATTGTGGGTATGACTTATATTGTGGGTATGAATGTTATATTGTGGGTATGAATGTTATATTGTGGGTATGAATGTTATATTGTCGGTATGAATGTTATATTGTGGGTATGACTTATATTGTGGGTATGAATGTTATATTGTCGGTATGAATGTTATATTGTGGGTATGACTTATATTGTGGGTATGAATGTTATATTGTGGGTATGAATGTTATATTGTGGGTATGAATGTTATATTGTGGGTATGAATGTTATATTGTGGGTATGAATGTTATATTGTGGGTATGAATGTTGTATTTTTAGATTAGATGGATTAGCATTTCTGATGCTAGCGTTTTTTTGGTTTTTTTCAAGCTATTTCGTCCATTAAGGGGGGATTTCCACTTGAGGGACTTTTTTCTTGACCCCTTTCTCCCTCATGTCTAGCCCCATTGCTTTTGAGATCTTAAGACGTTTGCCCCATTAGTTTGGTGTTTTTTTAAGAATTTCCGCCCCATTCTGTCAATTTTAAGACCTTTCGTGCCATTTAGGTGTCGATTTTATCCTGGCGAGCGATAGCGAGCCTGTAATTTAAGAGTAATCGGCCTTTGGCCGGGAAATTTTTCTACCGAAAAATGTACAAATTTAGCTTGAAAGGGGGTCAAGGGGGTGAAATTTTAAGATTGCTGGAGGAGTAGGAAACAAACTAAAAACCTCCTCTTAACGGTGCTGCGAAGGGAAATAATTGTTTGAAAATAGCACCCAATTTCTGCTCACTATATTATTCTCTACAAGACTATCATTACCCGATGTCTTGTATTAAGGGGAGATCTCCACTTGAGGGATTTTTTTCTTGACCCCTTTCTCCCTCATGTTTAGCCCCATTGCTTTTGATATTATAAAACGTTTGCCCCATTAGTTTAGCAATTTTAAGAACTTTCACCCCATATTAAGACCTTTCATGCCATTCAGGTGTCGATTTTATCCTGGCGAGCGATAGCGAGCCTGTAATTTAAGAGGAACTGGCCTTCGGCCGGGACATTTTTCTACCGAAAAATGTACAAATTTATCTTGAAAGGGACTCAAGGGGGTGTAATTTCAAGCTTGATGGAGGTCTAGGAAACACACTAAAAACCTCCCCTTAACCCTCTCTTTCTTTCCTGATGTATATTCTACATCTGCTGTCTATATAATTCCTATTGTCTGTCTCGCCTCTTGTATATATATTATAAAACCCTATGTTCCATTATTGTCTTATTTAGATGGAACATTGGTACATTTTTCTTACGAGAAACTTGTAGCACGACCGTACATTGGAGTTTCCCTGCATCCCAATTAGTCTACCAATAATCGGAGATCCTAATTAGTAAACTACATTGTCTTTGGTATAGGATGGCCTAGCCTTTGTGGAGTTACGGGGGCCCACCTCGCTTTTTTTTATCTTTCTATCCCTCTCTCTCTTTGGCTTGTATCCATTTGGCCCTATTCAGCATACTGTTTTAAGACGTTTACCCCCATCTACTGTAGGTGTCAATATTTTCCTGGCGAGCGGCAGCGAGCCAGCATATAAATTTGTTTGTTTTGACAGCAAGCTAAATTTTTAAATTTTTCGATAGAAAAATTTCTCCGGCGAAGCCGGATTTCTCCATACAATGCTGGCTCGCTATCGCTCGCCAGGAAGAAATCGACATCTGGATGGGGATAAACGTCTTAAAACAGTTGGCTAAATGGGGCCGAATGGATACAAGCCACGGAAAGAGAGAAAAGGAGAGAAAGATTTTAAAAACCGGTGTCTCCCCTTACCCTTAGGCCTAGAACATGTTGGGACTGCTCAGCCCCGGGGTAATTATTTGTTTGTATACAGTTTTATTCTTCCATTTTTACATTTTAGTACCTGAAATCCCAAGACCCCCTTCAAGATAAATGTGTAAATCCCAAGACCCCCTTCAAGATAAATGTGTAAATCCCAAGACCCCCTTCAAGATAAATGTGTTAATTTTCGGTAGAATAATGTCATGGCCGAAGGGCAAACTGTTTATAGTTCTTATTATTTCCATTGTTGTCTATTGTATATATACGGTATATATATACACGGTATTCATATGTGTTTGTATATGTGTTAAGGGGAGGTATTTAGTTTGTTCCCTAGACCTCCATCAAGCTTAAAATTACACCCCCTTGAGTCCCTTTCAAGATAAATTTGTACATTTTTCGGTAGAAAAATGTCCCGGCCGAAGGTCGGTTCCTCTTAAATTACAGGCTCGCTATCGCTCGCCAGGATAAAATCGACACCTGAATTGCACGAAAGGTCTTAATATGGGGTGAGAGTTCTTAAAATCGCTAAACTAATGGGCCAAACGTTTTATAATATCAAAAGCAATGGGGCTAAACATGAGGGAGAAAGGGGTCAATAAAAAAATCCCTCAAGTGGAGATCTCCCCTTAACCCGTTCAGTACCAGGGACGTCCTTTTCATCATATTCTGGCAACTATTAGACGATTTTATTCAGCTTAGCAAGAACATCTACCCATTTAAAGGTTACAGACCATCTCAGTTAATCCTTTTAGCTACCCTATATCTTTCCTAAGCTTTATCAAATCGTCTAAATGTAGCTGAAATCAAATAAAAGAGACGTCACTGGCACTGTACGGGTTAAGCCGGTATCACACGAGAGCTTTTATAGTCAACATTCGATGATCAACATTTTTCTAGCAACATTTCTGGAATATTTTGCACTGGTATCGGAAACTAGATTGATGGTAGATGAATTTAGTTAACCGAAATACTTGCAATGTTGACCTCATAAGCTGCCAGACCAGTGTTGAGGATAAATGTTGAGGAAAAAGCGCTCGTGTGATACCGGCTTTAGTGTAATTTTTTTTTTTTAGTGTTATTGTATTTGTTGGTTTGTGATACTTGTCAAAAAAATAATTCATTTGTTTCTTACTTATTGGTAGGTGACACGGGTTAGGAGAGATAAGTTGACTCACCCTTCTCTATCTGCCGGAAGAAGTCTTGGAATATAGACGAAAGCTTACAGTTCCGTGTTTCATATTCTTAGGGAGTACAATATATATATATATATATATATATATATATATATATATATATAAAATATATTCCATGTGTGTATGTGTTGCGTGTTGTGTGTGTGTGTGTGTGTGTGTGTCTGTGTGTGTGTGTGTGTGTGTGTGTGTGTGTGTGTATGAGTGTGTGCCTACTGTTCATGTGAGCATATACACCTAGCAAATAATTTACCATAAATGCTATAAAGTATGAGTGTTTTGCCACTATAATATCTCACAAAAAAAAACGTATTTATCATTTCACTAGAGCCCGGGTATTTCCCCTCCATTTGTTTTCTTAATTAAATGGCTTACAAAATGGCTGAACCTAATCTCATGGAACTACAATTAATCCTATTTTTATGGTATGTCCTGTTGTGTAGGAGAGAGAGAGAAGGGGGGGGAGTGTAATGTGGCTGTGTGTATATATATAAATATATATATATATATATATATATATATATATATATATATATATATATATATATATATATATATATATGTGTGTGTGGTTGTGTGTGTGTGTGTGTGATTTGGATTATAATATATTGTGAAAAGTGTTTCTACCTCAAATAATTTCGCTGTTTAATTTTGTTTGATTTTACCATGATCACTATTATTGAATAATTATTTCACATTATCAAAAATTGAATTCAATGCTCGGACAAAAGTAAAGTAACAATGTATTATGGTTATTATCAAGTAATGATATTACAAGAAGGTTTGATGTAAATACAATTATTGTTTTGAAGAATCCTCGAATTTATAGTAAAAAAAAAAAGTCATCTCTTCGTTTACGTATATTGAACATAGTGTAATTTATAAGAGAGTACATGAGACTTAAGGGGAGGTTTTTAGTTTGTTTTCTACTCCTCCAGCAATCTTAAAATTTCACCCCCTTGACGGTCTTTCAAGATAAATTTGTACATTTTTCGGTAGAAAAATGTCCCGGCTGAAAGCCGGTTCCTCTTATATTACAGGCTCGCTATCGCTCGCCAGGATAAATTCGACACCTAAATGGCACGAAAGGTCTTAAAATTGACAGAAATCGGTCGAAAGTTCTTAAAATCGTCAAAATAATGGGGCAAATGTCTTAAAATTAGAAAAACAATGGGGCTAAACATGAGGGAGAAAGGAGTCAAGAAAAAAATCCCTCAAGTGGAATTCTTCCCTTAAAGGGCCACTGACATCCGATTTCCTCACTCTTTTTTAAATACTGGTAAATAAGTATGAAAATATATAATAAATACATATTTATATGATAGCATAATATATTCACTAGGCTCTTATGTAAAACGGCTAACGATTTAGAAATCATAACACAAACAGTGCACTCCATTGTTAACGTCAAGGGTTAAAGACTGAGGGATCCATAAGAGGTACTATTCCCGACAGTTCGGAGTTGGGTTGCCTCTCTTGGCACATTTTTAACGTGATTACTGCGGCAAGCCACATTTGAGGCTTTGCTGGAAGAGTGAGACAAGCCACATCTGAAATAAAATGGGTGACAAATGGCATCTCTCCAGACCACCACCTCCACTCCTAAGCCTCCCTCCATCTTCCTCTCTCCCTCCTTCCCTCTAATCCCCCCCCTCTCTCCGTCTGATTCCTCTTTTTATGAATATGCATATATGGGGCATTAATACGGCTTTATGTGGCAACTATAATGATTTAAATTCATAATATTACTCTCCACCACCCCAAAATATGGCACACAGATTGTAGAATCTGATTAAACATCTTCTGCCGTATTCAAAGCTGATGCCTCGGCCATATTCTAAGGCGAGTGTGTAAGTGTTGTGGCCATATTCCAAAACATGTCTCTATCTGTATTCCGAGGCTGAGACTGGTCAGCCGCATTCCAAGTTGATGCCTTAGCCGTATTCGGAGCCAAGTGTGCAGGGGTTGTGACCATATGCCGATCCATGTTCCTACCCGTATTCCGAGGTGAAGACAGGTCAGCCGTATTCTGAGCTGATGCCTTGGCCGTATTCCGAGACAAGTGTGAGACCTCAACATTATAAAGAGCTGAGGGAGTTTTCCGTTGAGGTGAGCTGACGACTAGGGGTGTGGCTAGGGTTTGTATCCGGTTTCCGTTGAGGTGAGCTGACGACTAGGGATGTGGCTAGGGTTTGTATCCGGTTTCCGTTGAGGTGAGCTGACGACTAGGGATGTGGCTAGGGTTTGTACCCGGTTTCCGTTGAGGTGAGCTGACGACTAGGGGTTCGGCTAGGGTTTATATCCGGTTTCTGTTCTTCTCACCGGTGTGAGGTGTGTGGGCATGAGGGTCTCGCTGGTCTCTTGTCAGTTTTAGGTCTCTTGTGTCCTTTTGGCTTCGGTTGAACTTGTGACGGCGGCTTGTTCAAGGAACGAGACCCTTCCTTTAAGGGGAGATTTCCACCTGGAGGATTTTTTTCTGAACCTCTTTCTCCCTCATGTTTAGTCCCAATGCTTTTGATATTCTAAGACGTTCGCCCCATTAGTTTGGTGATTTTAAGAACTTTTGCCCCATTTCTGTCAATTTTAAGACCTTTCGTGGCATTTAGGTGTCGATTTTATCCTGGCGAGCGATAGCGAGCCTGTAATTTAAGAGGAACCGGCCTCCGGCCGGGAAATTTTTCTACCGAAAAATGTAAAAATTTATCTTGAAAGGGGGTCTAGGGGGTGTAATTTTAAGCTTGACGGAATTCTAGGGAACGAACTAAAAACCTCCCCTTAACACTATCCAATTGTACCTCACAAGCAATAACTTAATATAAAGAAATATGTTGACAGCCATTTATTGATTATCAATATACATAAGGTATTTGCAAATATCAACTTCTGGAAATCTTAGAGAGAGCGAAGCGACTTATAGCGAAAACAACTGCTTGCCGATGAAATATATCGAAACTAGTGTAGGATTAAACAGGGACACATTGAGGCTGCCTCTTGTACTCCTTACAGTGGATAAAAGACAATTATAAACAAATAATAGCATTAACCCTCTCCGACTTATGACGCGATTTTGAGCCTACTGGGGATACTTTAAAGCCTTGGTTTCAATCAGGGGTATTTAGAAACCTTTAGTTTAGTTACTTCAACCTCTGCAGTTGGCTTGAGTTAGCTGTGGGCAGAAAACTAATTTTGGAGAGGTAATTATAAGAGTGAGAAAATTGTATTTCTTATTGCTAATCTGGCAACCTCTGCGTCATATGTGCGTGAAAGGGTTAAGTAATATCAAGTTTGCATGTAAATATATAAGTTATATTAAAAACAATTGTTTATCCTACATTCAATATTGAAAACTTAAGTGGAGGTTTTTAGTTTGGTCTCTAGATATCCATCAAGCTTAAGATTACACCCCCTTGAGCCCCTTTCAAGATAATGTTGTACATTTTTCGGTAGAAAAATGTCCCGGCTGAAAGCCGGTTCCTCTTAAATTACAGGCTCGCTATCGCTCGCCAGGATAAAATCGACACCTAAATTGCACGAAAGGTCTTAAAATTGACGGAAATGGGGCGAAAGTTCTTAAAATCGCCAAACTAATGGGGCGACTGTCTTAAAATCTCAAAAGCAATGGGGCTAGACATGAGGGAGAAAGGGGTCCAGAAAAAAATCCCTCAAGTCGATAATTATCTCCCCTTAATATAATGTATATTGTAAATGTGAATTGTCAACAGAAATAGCAATCACGTATTCTGCACTCCTGGCTCGAAAAGATATTAGAAATTGAGAAAATAATGTCAGTGTGAAAATTAAATATATACACATTTTGTTCCTCACGCAAAATGTAAAATAATGAACACGGAGAATCAAACCAAAAGTATGAATGTTTATTTTTAACTGGGTGTAAGAGAGAACAGAGAGGAAACACATAGAAAACGAGTGGAAGAAGGGAATACAGGAAGGAGTGTGATGTAGAGAAAGAATAGAAAATGGAAAACCATAGCATGAAAGGGATACTACAAGAAAGAGTGGTATTAAGAAACAAAATAAAATGGGAAACAAGCGAAAGAAGAGAGTACAAGAGTGTGATATAGAGAAAGAAAAGAAAATGGGAACCAGAGAAAGAAGGGTATACTACAAGAAAGAATGATATACAGAATTAACAGAAAACTGGAAAGCAAGAAGAATAAGGGAATCCAGGAAGAAAAAGTGTGATGTAGAAAGAAAGGGAAGTGGAAAACAAGAATAAGAAATAAATACAAGAAAGAGTGTGATGTAGAGAATGAAAAGAAAATGGGAAACAAAAGGAATAAGGGGATACTAAAAGAAAAATTTGTTTTAGTAGACGCAAAGAGGAGGAAATAGTGGAAGAATCTTTGTTATATTTCTCTGTTGGTGGGGAGCCGTTATGATGTATGAATCTCCAGAGTGGTCAAGACACACCAGTAAATTCAATTCTGGCGCCACGCTCACACGTACACACAGAGTCGTACGTACACACACATACTGTACACGCACACACATACACATACACAGTCATACGTACACACATGAACATGGACCTACACATACATGCACACAGTCAAAAGTACACATATGAGCATAAATATACACATACATACACACAGACTGACACATATACACACGTACAGGGATCTACACGTTCGTACTGTATGTGCCTACATTCAGATACACGTACACAAAGTCACGCACACACACACACACACACATACACACAAGCACACACATGCATTCAAAATATACACGCACATGTCCACTTACATACAAACATACGCACACATACCAATCTGATGCACATACTCAGACAACCAAATTTATACATGGGCTGCTCAATCACACATTCACTCACATGCGCACACATAAACATACATACACAGGCACAAGAGCACATTCACACACACACACACACATACACACGTGTATTTTCAGCTCATGAGGCTGCCATTCTTTAATAAACCGTTTATTATTATTATTATTATTATTATATAACAATACATACACAGACACAAAAGCACATGACCACACGTACGCACATGCATATATTACACACACACGCACATACGCACACGCCCTCATACATACACAGATACACTGGGGCGGACACGCTCATATATCATAAATACACATGCATATTCAGACATCCCCCCCCCCGCTCTCTCTCTCTCTCTCTCTCTCTCTCTCTCTCTCTCTCTCTCTCTCTCTCTCTCTCTCTCTCTCTCTCTCTCTCTCTCTCTCTCTCTCTATTCAGAATATATACATACATGCACACATCATCATACATAATCAGGCATACACATATACATACTCATCATTGCACATATCATACATAGAATTATACATACACATATACATACTCATCATTGCACATATCATACAAAGAATCATGGATACACATACATAATAATCACACAGAATACTACATACACATATACATACTCAACACACATCACACACATAATCCTACATACTCATCATGACACACATAATCCTACATACACATATACATACTTATCATCGCACACATAACATACATAATCATATACACATCACACACAGATTCATACATACACATATACAATGTATACATACTCATCGTTCTACACATCACACAGATAATCCTACATACACATACATTATACATACTCATCACACATAATCATACATAGCCTATACATACTCATCATCACACGCATCACACACACACATAATCATACACACATCACCATAGATACACATATCACACACAGAAATATACATACATCACACGGAATCCTACATACATATATACATACTCATCACCGCACACATCACACACAGAGAGAATCATACACACATTACACATCACCGTACACACACATAAACAAACTCATCATCACATGCACACATAATCCTACATACATATACACATATTCATACTCATCATCGCACATATCACACACTCACAGATAATCCAACACACGTCACACAGTTGGAGCATCTATTTCATTAAGGGGAGGTTTTTAGTTGATTCCCTAGACTTCCATCAAGCTTAAAATTACTCCCCCTTGACCCTCTTTCAAGATAAATTTGTAAATTTTTCGGTAGAAAAATTTCCCGGCCGAAGGCCGGTTCCCCTTAAATTACAGGCTCGCTATCGCTCGCCAGGAAAAATCGACACCTAAATGGCACGAATGGTCTTAAAATTAAAATAAATGGGGCGAGGGTTCTTAAAATCGCCAAACTAATGGGGCAAGCGTCTTTAAATCTCACAAGCAATGGGACTAAACATGAGGGAGAAAGAGGTTCAGAAAAAAATCCTCCAAGTGGAAATCTCCCCGCCTGCCTTGCCGCTAATCACGAGTAATAACATTTGTGACAGGATTGGCAGCATTAATTTAGCAGAAGCTTTTATTTCGCGCCTGACCTGACCGTGGCCCCGCGGCTGATCACTCCCGCGCTAATGTCATCTGCTAAATGGGTCGCTCTATAATTTAAAACTAAATTTCGATGCAAAATATACAATGAACGCTTTTAGTATAACGTTCGTAGAGCATTCGTTCGTTTTGTTCCGGCTGTTATTAGACTTATATTCAGTTTGAGAAAGTCTTTAGTGTTTTGATTCCCACAGGTTTTTGCTAAGTTGCTTAAAACCATCTAATAATAGCCAAATTACGCAAAAATTACTAGATCTACTTACACACCCAGACACACAGCCATGACCGTACACATATGTAGATCTACTTACACACACAAACACTCACACAGCCATGACCGTACACATTATGTAGATCTACTTACATACACAGACACACACAGCCATGACTGTACACATATGTAGATCTACTTACATACACAGACACACACACAGCCATGACTGTACACATATGTAGATCTACTTACATACACAGACACACACACAGCCATGACTGTACACTATGTAGATCTACTTACATACACAGACACACACACAGCCATGGCTGTACACATATGTAGATCTACTTACATACACAGACACACACACAGCCATGACTGTACACATATGTAGATCTACTTACATACACAGACACACACAGCCATGACTGTACACATATGTAGATCTACTTACATACACAGACACACACATCCATGACTGTACACACATGTAGATCTACTTACATATACAGACACACACAGCCATGACCGTACCGTACACATATGTAGATCTACTTACATACACAGACAACACAGCCATGACCGTACCGTACACATATGTAGATCTACTTACATACACAGACAACACAGCCATGACCGTACCGTACACATATGTAGATCTACTTACATACACAGACAACACAGCCATGACCGTACCGTACACATATGTAGATCTACTTACATACACAGACACTCACAGTTTAACGCTGAATTTATGTGTTTTTGAAACTAGCAAGCGAGAGAGAGACCGAGAGAGAGAGAATGAGTGAGTGAGAGAGAGAGAGAGAATGAGAGTGAATGAGTGAGAGAGAGAGAGAGAGAATGAGAGAGAGAGAGAGAGAATGAGAGTGATAGAGAGAGAGAGAGAGAGAGAGAGAGAGAGAGAGAGAGAGAGAGAGAGAGAGAGAGAGAGAGAGAGAGAGAGGCGGATAAGAAGAAAGAACAAAACAAGAACAAGTACAAGAAGTAACTTATCCGCAGAGACATGAAGTTTCTATAATTGTGTGTCCTTGTGTGGGTGTGGGTGTGGGTGTGGGGGGGGTGTCCTTATGTGTGTGGGTGGGTTTACAAAGGAGTACAAAGGAAATCAAGCAACAACAGTTCTAGTGACCCCTCTAGGCTGCTTGTCCTCCAAAACACTGAGGATCAAGTGTCCAAACAGTGGTTTAGTGGGTAAGGGAAAATTGGAATGGGAACTACGACAAATTTACACATTTATATTGAAAGGGGGTCTAGTTTATTTTTGTTTATTTTTATTTTTTTTATTTTTTTTTAAAGCTTGATTGAGGTCTAGGGATGACACTCAAAAATATATTAATAGATTAATTTATTTGACCAAACTAAACAAGCACTACCCCGTTTAGAAATTGCATGAATATTTTCTTGGCCTATTATCATTTGAATATAATGCAGCTTCCCTTGTCATTAAATGTGTTCTTTGTATATGGAGGAAAAACGTACAAATTGGTGTTTCATATTTTATTTTGTGATGTATTTGATTTATATTTATCTATATCTATTTATGTATCTATCTTTCTGTATCTATCTATCTATCTATCTATCTAACTAGCTAGCTATCTATCTATCCATCTAACTTTCTGAATATCCATCGGTCCGTATCTATCTATATGTCAATTTATCTCTATCTATCTACCTATCTATATCTCTATCTATCTATTTATCTATATGCCTACTTATTTATCTACATATCTATCTTTATGTATGTATCTATCTGTTTGTATTTATCTTTATTTATCTATCTATCTGTATTTTGTATCTATTTATCTGTATTTAACTATCTGTATTTTGTATATCTCTGTATATTTATCCGTCAATCTGTCTGTATTTATCTATCTGTCTATATTTTGTATCTATCAATCTGTATATATTTATCTGTAATTTGTATCTACGTCTGTATTTATCTACCCATCTGTATGTATCTGTTGGTAATTATCTATCTATTGGTAATTATACATCTATTTGTAAGTATTTGTTTATCTATCTGTCTATCTAGCAATGTATCTATCCATGTATACATTTATCTATCTATCTATCTATCCACCCTTGACGTTCTCCTTCCCCAGTGAACAGTATTATATCCCAAAATCTAATTATATTTTTAATAATGGAATCAGTAATGTGGGACAGACCTTGTGTGAGCTTATGGACGTATTGTTCACCATGTCAATGCATTTTGTCGATTATATATATATATATATATATATATATATATATATATAATATATATATATATATATATATATATTTTATATACCGGTATATATATATATATATATAATATATATATATATATATATATATATATATATACCTGTATATATATATATATATATATATATATATATATATATATATATATATATATCTATATATATATACAAATATATATATTATATATATATATATATATATATATATATATATATATAATATATCTATATATAATACTGTACGGGTTCCTTTATAAGTAGGTGGATTTTATAATGAAAATGTAATACAATAACGTTTAATATAGCGACTATCACTCTATTAACTTTGGGGGGGAGACACTTGTTACAGACAGCTTTGCCTTTTGTCTCCTTCATACACATAGAACAAAATATATATTATATATAGTTTTTAGATACAAGAATATATTATGTATTTGATATAAGTCTACTATTATGACTTAGTATTTCATTAAAAAAATAATCTCTGGCATTTCATTGACCAGGAACCCACACACAGGCATATTAGTATTCTGACTGGTGCTGAATATTAATATATTATATAAATGCGGTTGGCCAAATGTAGTGTCGCTTTATTTATGTATTTATTTATTTTATTATTACTTTTATTTTTATTTGTGTTATGTTTATATTATTATTATTATTATTATTATTATTATTATTATTTATTATTATTATTATTATTATTATTATTATTATTATTATTATTATTATTATTATTATTATTATATTATTATTATTATTAATTATTATTAATTATTTTTATTTGTGTTATGTTTATATTATTATTATTATTATTATTATTATTATTATTATTATTATTATTATTAATTATTTTTGGATGGGGGGGGGGGAGGGATCCATTCTCCCTCATGTATAGCCCCGCTAGTTTTGAGATTTTAAGACGTTCGCCCCATTAGTTTGGCTATTTTAAGACCTGTAATGAGTTAGAATCGTTCCTATTACAAATTATGCAATATATAATAATTTTATGTATCGTACATTTTTAGTAGCTATATATAAATTATAATACAATATCCTGCCACGGACATTAGTTCCAGGGCAGTAATTCCCTTTCCAATGTTCCCTTACCCACTCTAAACCACTGTTTGGACACTTGATCCTCAGTGTTTTGGAGGACAAGCAACCTAGAAGGGTCACTAGATCTGTTGTTGCTTGATTTCCTTTGTACTCCTTTGTAATATATGACGTGTATATGGACGTACGAATGCGATACGTAAATTAACCTCTTGAAGATACGATTGCGCATATTTGTATTGTGTCCTGGGTAATATTAGAAGTTTGTATTAAGATTACGAAGGAGCTATGCCAGTCAGAGGGTTAATTGATTTAGTTTGTACCCTTATAATCCCACAGAGGCTTCCTAAGCTGAATATAATCTTCTTGTGACAACCAGAATATACTGTCAACATGCGTCATAATCTTCAGAGGGTTTTAACAAAGAGAGATTATGCGTGTGTGGAGAGAGAGAGAGAGAGAGAGAGAGAGAGAGAGAGAGAGAGAGAGAGAGAGAGAGAGAGAGAGAGAGAGAGAGAGAAGCCAGAATATATTATCAAAATGCGTCATTATCTTCAAAGGGTTAACAAAGAGAGATTATGCGTGTGTGGGAAGAGAGAGAGAGTGAGTGAGTGTTTGGGTTAATACATTAGAGAAAATAAATGAGGGTTTGCGGCACAGCAAAGAGGCGGAGAGTGAGAGAGAGAGAGAGAGAGAGAGAGAGAGAGAGAGAGAGAGAGAGAGAGAGAGAGAGAGAGGGAGAGAAAGTTAATAAATTGAGAAAATAAATGAGAGTTTGAGGCACAGGAAAGTGGCAGAGAGAGAGAGACAGAGAGAGAGAGAGTTAATAAATTGAGAAAATAAATGAGAGTTTGAGGCACAGGAAAGTGGCAGAGAGAGAGAGAGACAGAGAGAGAGAGTTAATAAATTGAGAAAATAAATGAGAGTTTGAGGCACAGGAAAGTGGCAGAGAGAGAGAGAGAGAGAGAGAGAGAGAGAGAGAGAGAGAGAGAGAGAGGAAAACCATGTAAGACAAGGAAGACACAAATATTTCAAGTTGAACAGAAGGAAGACGTTCTCATGGTTCACTTTTTTGACGATTTTTGCATGTATTAATTATTTTTCTAGTTTCCTCCCTAGACCTCCATCATTTGTGCGTGTATTCATTATTTTCCTAGTTTCCTCCCTACCTAGACCTCCATCAAATTAAAAAAAAACATCCATTAGATCCCCCTTCTAGATTAATTTGTACATTTGTCGGTAGAAAAATCGTTTTTTTCTCTTTCTCTCCCTCTCTCTTTGGCTTGTATCTATTCGGTCCCATTCAGCCTACTGTTTGAAGACGTTTACCCCCATCCAGGTGTCAATATTTTCCTGGCGAGCGGTAGCGAGCCAGCATATATATATTTTTGTTTTGACAGCAAGCTAAATTTGTACATTTTTCGATAGAAAAATTTCTCCGGCGAAGCCGGATTTCTCCATACAATGCTGGCTCGCTATTGCTCGCCAGGAAGAAATCGACACCTGGATGGGGATAAACGTCTTAAACCAGTTGGCTGAATGGGGCCGAATTGATACAAGCCAGGGAAAGAGAGAAAAGGAGAAAAAGATAAAAAACAAAATCTAGCCAACCCGAGAGGAAAGGTGATGGTATATATAGGAAAGGTGATGGTATATATAGGAAAGGTGATGGTATATATAGGAAAGGTGATGGTATATATAGGAAAGGTGATGGTATATATAGGAAAGGTGATGGTACATATAGGAAAGGTGATGGTACATATAGGAAAGGTGATGGTACATATAGGAAAGGTGATGGTACATATAGGAAAGGTGATGGTATATAGGAAAGGTGATGGTATATATAGGAAAGGTGATGGTACATATAGGAAAGGTGATGGTATATATAGGAAAGGTGATGGTACATATAGGAAAGGTGATGGTATATATAGGAAAGGTGATGGTATATATAGGAAAGGTGATGGTATATATAGGAAAGGTGATGGTATATATAGGAAAGGTGATGGTATATAGGAAAGGTGATGGTATATAGGAAAGGTGATGGTATATATAGGAAAGGTGATGGTATATATAGGAAAGGTGATGGTATATATAGGACAGGTGATGGTATATATAGGACAGGTGATGGTATACATAGGAAAGGTGATGGTATATATAGGAAAGGTGATGGTATATATAGGAAAGGTGATGGTATATATAGGAAAGGTGATGGTACATATAGGAAAGGTGATGGTACATATAGGAAGGGTGATGGTATATATAGGAAAGGTGATGGTATATATAGGAAAGGTGATGGTACATATAGGAAAGGTGATGGTATATATAGGAAAGGTGATGGTATATATAGGAAAGGTGATGGTACATATAGGAAAGGTGATGGTATATATAGGAAAGGTGATGGTATATATAGGAAAGGTGATGGTACATATAGGAAAGGTGATGGTATATATAGGACAGGTGATGGTATATATAGGAAAGGTGATGGTATATATAGGAAAGGTGATGGTATATATAGGAAAGGTGATGGTATATATAGGAAAGGTGATGGTATATATAGGAAAGGTGATGGTATATATAGGAAAGGTGATGGTACATATAGGAAAGGTGATGGTATATATAGGAAAGGTGATGGTATATATAGGAAAGGTGATGGTACATATAGGAAAGGTGATGGTATATATAGGAAAGGTGATGGTATATATAGGAAAGGTGATGGTACATATAGGAAAGGTGATGGTATATATAGGAAAGGTGATGGTACATATAGGAAAGGTGATGGTACATATAGGAAAGGTGATGGTACATATAGGAAAGGTGATGGTATATATAGGAAAGGTGATGGTATATATAGGAAAGGTGATGGTACATATAGGAAAGGTGATGGTACATATAGGAAAGGTGATGGTACATATAGGAAAGGTGATGGTACATATAGGAAAGCCAGTAATAATAGCATAACAGGTTATAAATTGAGTTAGGCTAGGTGATTAGGTAACCCCTTCTGTACCGGCGACGTCTATTTAATTCTAGTTCGGCTATATTTAGACGATGGTGCACAGCTTAAGGGGAGGTGTTCAGTTTATTCCCTAGACCTCCATCAAGCTTTAAAATACGCCCCATTGACCCCTTTTCAAGATTAATTTGTACATTTTTCGGTAGAAAAATGTCCCGGCTGAAAGCCGGATCCTCTTAAATTACAGGCTGGCTATCGCTCGCCAGGATAAAATCGATACCTAAATGGCACGAAAGGTCTTAAAATTGACAGAAATGGGTTGAAAGTTCTTAAAATCGTCAAAATAATGGGGCAAACGTCTTAAAATCTCAAAAGCAATGGGGCTAACCATGAGGGAGAAAGGGGTCAAGAAAAAAATTCCTCAAGAGGAAATCTCCCCTTAACAAGGACCTTTGGTAGTAAAAAGGGTTAAGTGGGATAGCTAGAAGTCTGCTATTTGTTTTCTATGTGAGTGAGGGAGACAAAAGGCAGAACTACCTGTATCGAGTGCCCCCTCCACAGTTGAAAGAGTGACAGGGCCAAAATCAAGGGACGTTCGAGCCAAAATGCGTGGACACACGGAGTTTGATGCGATTTAAGTCATAGGAAGAGGGAAAGACTGATTCTGGGAGAGAGTTCCAGAGCTCAGCAGTTGAATAGAAGAAAGTCTGAGAATACCGTTTCACTCTAGGGTTGGAGAGTTGCTGGAGGCCCTTTTTAAACTGAATAAAATCGTCTAATAGTAGCCAGAATAAAGTTAAAACGACGGCACCGGTACTGAAAGGGTTATTAGGTCAGTAGCCAATTCCTAAAATCGCCAAACTAATGGGCCAATCGTCTTATAATCTCAAAACTAAGCGGGCTAAACATGAGAAAAGGGGGAAGCCAGAAAAACGACCCATCTCCCCTTAAGGGGAGGTATTTAGTTGGTTCCCTAGACCTCCATCAAGCTTAAAATTACACCCCCTTGAGTCCCTTTCAAGATAAATTTGTACATTTTTCGGTAGAAAAATGTCCCGGCCGAAGGCCGGTTCCTCTTAAATTACAGGCTCGCTACCGCTCGCCAGGATAAAATCGACACCTGAATTGCACGAAAGGTCATAATATGGGGTGAAAGTTCTTAAAATCGCTAAACTAATGGGGCAAACGTTTTATAATATCAAAAGCAATGGGGCTAAACATGAGGGAGAAAGGGGTCAAGAAAAAAATCCCTCAAGTGGAAACCTCCCCTTAACAGCCTCCTCCCCCAACAGAACCAACAGCCAACAGTATAAGGCCTTCCACAACAGAGCTACCTATAGTCTGTTATTATTATACACCTTGGTGATGTAAAGGGGCTTGTGGCAGGCTTAGGGGGCTCGCAGGCTTTATTACACACACATATACAGTACACACTTATATACACTAGCACACACACACACACACACACTGTGAATTTCTCTTTTAATGAACAGGGAGCTAGCGAACATGAATATAAAAACACCCTGAGTTAAATATAGCCACCAGGTTTGTTTAATTGTCTGTAGATCCTAAAATGAAAGTTCATAACATCCAAAATCAAATGAGTTTTCATAATTATTTAGTTTGAAGGAGGGTAACCTCCTTCAAGCTAAGAATAACACCCCCTAGACCCCCTTTCAAGATAAATTTGTACATTTTTCGGCCGGTTCCATCTAAAATTAGAGGCTCGTTATCGCTCGCCAGAAAAATGTCGATACCTAAAGGGCACGAAAGGTCTTAATATTGACAAGAAAAATGAGGCGAAAGATCTCAAAATCGCCAAACTAACGGAACGAACGTCTTAAAACCTCAAAATGAATATGCTAAACATGAGGGAGAAGGGGGCCCAGAAATAGCGAGTACTACCCCCTTAATGCAATGCGGAACGAAACATAATCCTAATTGTATCCATATCTCTAATTATAGTCATATCTTTCCTTTCCAGGTTGGTGGGTTGAGGGAGGTTTGAGCTGTGGTGTGTTTGCTGGTCGTCAGGGTACACTCGGGTGCCATAGTCTTTAGCCCACTCATAAATAGTTGTTAACTTCCCCCATTTCTAATTATGGAAGTATATCTCTGGGAACAAAATTAAGAACAAATTCTTCTTTACATCAACGACAATACTAGATATACTGTTTATTGAAAAGCAAGTTCTATCCAATAATCATTCCAGATAGTTATAATTGTGTAATGGAAAATATAGGAGGTCCACTGATTCTCAAGAGTGGGCCGGAAACTATGGTATCCGAGTGTACCTGGGGGAGGGAGGTGATGAGCCTAAGGTAATGCACAGCTAACACACCAGTTGCAGGTACGTAGGTTATTGCATTAATGGAATCTTTGCATATTAATGTTACAGTGATAATTATGAGTGCTATATAGGAGTCAATTACTTCTGAAGACGTATATATATATATATATATATATATATATATATATATATATATATATATATATATATATATATATATATATATATATATATATATATATATATATATATATATATATATATATATATTATTTTAATATGTACACAACAGTCCGAGCCTTCTAATAAGATACTCGGACATACTTTTTAAACCCTTATTTTGTGCATGCAATATATTTTAGATGCAATTTAATTTTAGCACTAAATTGTTTTAAACTTTGTGCAGTGAACCTACCCTTTTCTACACACCCTTAGTGTGGAAGCATATTCGCATATATATATATATATATATATATATATATATATATATATATATATATATATATATATATATATATATTAGTAGGGCAATGAGAAGAAATACGTTGTGGAACATCATGATTTATTCTAATTTTCGGCGACGTCACGCAGCCATCCTCAGGAAAGGGTTACCAACAGATCCTAAAAATTGAGTATAACTCTGTATATATTGCTAAAACAGGATCACTAAAATGTAATGCATTGTTGAACACGTGGCAATTTGCCTATCTAAAAAACAATTAAACAACATAATTTTGGCCAACTAGGCAAGGTTTAAATATAAAATAAATCTACGGCTAGACATCATCAAATTCAAAATTGCTAAATCTCAATGCAACAAAAGAAATCAAAACGCATAAGATATCAAATTTATATTATCATTTCTTTTTCAATTCAAATATTATTCTGAACTGTAAAGTCTAAAATCTATTAAACAAAATTTAACCTACCGCTAAACAGCGTCCAAAGTATTATGCTAATATCCAACCATGTGAAGACAAGACTTAGCAAAAGCAATCATAATAAACGAGAATATTAAAATGAAGGACTCTACAAAACATTTCAAATTATCTAGTAAAATTAGAAGCAAATCATAGTAATCCTAATCACATCGAACCGCAACATAAAGCAAAAAAGTACATTTGAATTACTTGACTCTAAGAAACAAAAGATAAATGTTGAAAATTCACATAAAGGAAAATTGTCACAAACAAATCGGAACTCATATATATATATATATATATATATATATATATATATATATATATATATATATATATATATATATATATATATATATATATATATATATATACCGGTATATATATATATATATATATATATATATATATATATATACCGGTATATATATATAGTTATTTGGTTTGCTTTCGTATTTTTTTCTTTTGTGCATTTGTAGGCGTGTTGTTGTACAGTACCTCACTACATTACCTAACAGTTGGTTAGGAATTTTGATATCAAATATTCTTGGTATCATAAACAGTTAATAGAATACAGTATATTTACTTCATTAAACACTAATTAATAGCATAAATGTTCAAAGGAATCTCTTATAATATTATACAAGGCTCATCAAGATTTCTAAACAAATCTGATTATTTGCCGCGTGAAATAGATAGATTGATTCATAGATAGATATACTGTATATAGATGGATATAGAGAGATGTATGTTACTATAGTCCGTTCATTCTAGATTGGGCAGAAATCGTAACCTCTAACCTCTGTAACTAAAACATGTAACTAAAACAATCTACACTCAATGAGAGCTCTGTGGGAAAGCCCGATCGTGGCCATGGCCTTTCTCAGGGACTCGGGGCTGTTCGGCCAGGCAGCTTAGGGAACAACAACAACAACAACAACTAAAACATGGCTGGAGCAAATGAGCTGTCAATGTCCACACCTATTCCCTAGCCAAGTCTTCCTATTTGGTAGACAAATTCGCTCGATTACTGTACTCCCTTTTGAGTTACAGAGGTTAGTAGAGGTTAGGATTTCTGCCCAACCTAGCATGAACTGACTATAGTAGCTAAGCCTGAAACACCGAGTAGGCCTATAAATATATTGGTCACAGTCGTGGGTGAAGTCTTGAAGATTCTGGTAGTCAAGCCTTAGTTGCCTATAGCCAGTTCATTATCAGTAAGCCAGAAATCCAGAATTCAGCCTCTTATAACTTAAAAAACGACTAGAGTAATTGAGCTAGTATTTTTACCATTTGGGAATAGTCAGTAAGGGAAGAGAGGTGGAAATTTTGAAGCCCATTTTCTCTAACCCTTTTTAAGTTAGGAAAGTTATGGTTTGAGATTTCTGTCCTACCTATAATGAGTGGAATATAGTAACGGGTCGTTGGACGGGTGGATGGATGGATAGATAGATAGATAGATAGATAGATAGATAGATAGATGAATAGATATAAGGATGGATGGATGGATGCGTGGGTGGATGGATGGATGGATGGATAGATAGATAGATAGATAGATAGATAGATAGATAGATAGATATAAGAATGGATGCGTGGGTGTACTGATGGAGGGAGGGATGGGTGGAAAGGTGGAGGAAGGAGGAATGGATGGGTGTATGGATAGATAGATGTAAGGATGGTTGGATGGAGGGATGGGTGGGAGAGGTGGAGGATGGACGGATGGATGGGTGTATGGATAGATAGATATAAGGATGGATGGATGGAGGGATGGGTGGAGGATGGACGGATGGATGGGTGTATGGATAGATAGATATAAGGATGGTTGGATGGAGGGATGGGTGGGAGAGGTGGAGGATGGACGGATGGATGGGTGTATGGATAGATAGATATAAGGATGGTTGGATGGAGGGATGGGTGGAAAGGTGAGATGGACGGATGGATGGGTGTATGGATAGATAGATATAAGGATGGTTGGATGGAGGGATGGGTGGAAAGGTGGAGGATGGACGGATGGATGGGTGTATGGATAGATAGATATAAGGATGGATGGATGGAGGGATGGGTGGAAAGGTGGAGGATGGACGGATGGATGGGTGTATGGATAGATAGATATAAGGATGGTTGGATGGAGGGATGGGTGGGAGAGGTGGAGGATGGACGGATGGATGGGTGTATGGATAGATAGATATAAGGATGGTTGGATGGAGGGATGGGTGGAAAGGTGGAGGATGTATGGATGTAAGGTGTAATAGACCACCCTCATTATATACTGTATACGCTTCAGCCGGTATCACACGATTGCCTTTTCCCTCAACACTGGTCTGGCAGCTAATGAGATGAACATTTAAAATATGTCCTTTGCCTAAATTCATATATCATCAGTCTAGTTTCCGATACCAGTGCAACATATTCCAGTAATGTCGCCAGAAAAATGTTGATCATAGAATGTTGACTATAAAAGCTCTCGTGTGATACCGGCATTACCTGTGTCATTATAACTTTAAGCATAGTGGGTAACCTAAAGCGTCCACCCCCCCGGAGGTAGCCCAGTTAATGATGATGATCAGGTACCTTGTTATACCTGGACGTAATAGTAAACGGCTTGGTTATTAGGAGGCTGGAAGGTACTGTGTCAGAGAGAGAGAGAGAGAGAGAGAGAGAGAGAGAGAGAGAGAGAGAGAGAGAGAGAGAGAGAGAGAGAGAGAGAGAGAGCTAGCTTATGAACGCGCAACATTTTGGGTTACATTTTTACATTTAAATCATGTTATTGAAACTATAATACGATTTCATTCTTTTTTGAGTGGAATTACTTTTTCCTACGAATTCGAAACTGATGCATATTAATATTGTAGAAAATAGTATTGTTTATTTTGCCAGTTGGTGTTAATAGCCCCCTCTCTCTCTCTCTCTCTCTCTCTCTCTCTCTCTCTCTCTCTCTCTCTCTCTCTCTCTCTCTCTCTCTCTCTCTCGCCTCTCTCCTCTCTCTCTCTCTCTCTCTCTCTCTCTCTCTCTCTCTCTCTCTCTCTCTGTCTCTCTCTCTCTCTCTCTCTCTCTCTCTCTCTCTCTCTCTCTCTCTCTCTCTCTCTCTCTCTCTCTCTCTCTCTCTTATTGCTTTATTTCAATGTAGTTTACTTCTATCCAGTCGCTTCATCTTTCTTAAGGGGAGGGAGGTGTATAGGTTTTTTGGGGGGACCCCCATCTCCCTCATGTGTAGTCCCATTAGTTTTGAGATTTTAAGACGTTCGGCCCATTAGTTTGGCGATTTTACCATCTTTCGTCCTATTTCCTTGTTTATTTTAAGAACTTTCGTGCCATTTAGGTGTCGATTTTTTCCTGGCGAGCGATAGCGAGCCTGTATTTTTAAGAAGATCCGGCCTCCGGCCGGGAAATTTTTCTACCGAAAAATGTACACATTTATCTAGAAAGGGGGCCTAGAGGGTGTAATTTTAAGCTTGATGGAGGTCTAGGGAACAAACTAAATACCTCCCCTTAAGCTATATATATATATATATTTATAAAAGGGTTGTCGTATCCAATCATCGCTGGAATATGTTATTCCGTTTCCTCGTTCATTTGTATATTCAATCTTTTTCACCGGCACTAATCAAATATTTCCATTGCTCATAAAATATGGTAAATATATTCAATATGCGTTTCCGTGCACCAACATTAAATATATACTGCACAGGATTACACATTTGTTTCTTCTTCTCCAGGACGTAGTATATTTTGTGACGATAAATAATTTGGTATTTTACGCCCAAGAGACATGCACGTGCATAATCAGCCGACTGTGTTTACATTATAAAAGGTTATTTGTGCTACCTTCGCCATTATGTCATGATCTGTCTTTGTTTAGCTATGTTTGTCTGTTAGCGAGTTATGAGTATCTCACAAATAGATTTAGACGAAACTTGGAGACCACTTTCATTTGGTACAATTACATGGGTGACTAATTCTTTCACTAAAGGTAACTTTTGCTGAGCATAACGAATCGTGGGGAGAGAGGTATCCTGACCAAGATTCGAACCCACTCACCCCAGGTGTATTAGGGAGAGTTGGGCAGCGTAACCACTCGGCCAATCTCTCCCACACGCTCCTGGCCTGCTTTAAGGGGAGATTTCCACTTGAGGGATTTTTTTTCTTTACCCCTTTCTCCCTCATGTTTAGCCCCATTGCTTTTGAGATTTTAAGATGTTCGCCCCATTAGTTTGGCGAGTTTAAGAACTTTCACCCCATTTATATCACTTATAAGACCTTTCGTCCCATTTTGGTGTCGATTTTTTTCCTGGCGAGCGATAGCGAGCCTGTAATTTAAGAGGAATCGGCCTTCGGCCGGGACATTTTTCTACTGAAAAATTTACAAATTTATCTTGAAAGGGGGTCATGGGGGTGTAATTTCAAGCTTCATGGAAGTCTAGGAAACACACTAAAAACCTCCCCTTAATGGGCTAGTGGCTGTTTTTTGGTCTATTAATTCAGGTATTCATATATTTTTTAGTTTCCTCGCTTTACCTCCCTCAAACTTAGAAAAACACCCCCTAGACCCCCCCTCAAGATAAATTTGTACATTTTTCGCTAGTCTGTAGCCTTTTCATGGGTAGACGTCCTTCCTAAGCTGAACAAAATCGTCTTATAGTTGATCAAATATAATGAAACGTACATCACCGGTACAGAAAGGGTTAAGAAAAGATGAAGGGTTGACTTGACTCTTCTCAAACGGTAAAAATGTCAACTCGATTGCTGGAGCACGTGTTGCGTTACGAGAGTTTGGAGTAGTTATTTGAGTTACGAGAGTTTGGAGTAGTTATTTGAGTTACGAGAGTTTGGAGTAGTTATTTGAGTTACGAGAGTTTGGAGTAGTTATTTGAGTTACGAGAGTTTGGAGTAGTTATTTGAGTTACGAGAGTTTGGGGTAGTTATTTTGAGTTACGAGAGTTTGGAGTAGTTATTTGAGTTACGAGAGTTTGGAGTAGTTATTTGAGTTACGAGAGTTTGGAGTAGTTATTTGAGTTACGAGAGTTTGGGGTAGTTATTTGAGTTACGAGAGTTTGGGGTAGTTATTTTGAGTTACGAGAGTTTGGAGTAGTTATTTGAGTTACGAGAGTTTGGAGTAGTTATTGCTAGACTCGTTATCCTGCCTTGACCAAAGCAATGTCACGCATTTCACCTAAACTGCCAATGAAGCAGGGGAATACAGCCACATTCCTAAATGGCCGTGACCAGAATGGACACAACCAATACAGCCACCTAAACAGTCTAGTTTTGATATGGTTAGGTATGGTTTGATCAAATTAGGTTAGGTTAAGGGGAGATATCCACTTGAGGGATTTTTTTCTGGACCCCTTTCTCCCTCATGTTTAGCCCCATTGCTTTTGATATTTTAAGACATTCGCACCATAATTAAGAACTTTCGCCCCATTTCTGTCAATTTTAAGACCTTTCATGCAATTTAGGTGTCGATGTTTTCCTGGCGAGCGATAGCGAGCCTGTAATTTAAGAGGAACCGGCCTTTGGCCGGGACATTTTTCTACCAAAAAATGTACACATTTATCTTGAAAGGGGGCCTAGAGGGTGAAATTTTAAGCTTGATGGAGGTCTAGGGAACTAACTAAAAACCTCCCCTTAACCCCTTCAGACTCATATGACGCAGAGGTTGCCAGATTAGCAATAAGAAAAATAGAGTTCTCTCACTCTTATAATTACCTCTCCAAAATTAGTTTTCTGCCCACAGCTAACTCAAAGACAACTGTAGAGGTTGAAGTAACTAAACTAAAGGTTTCTAAATACCCCTGATCGTAACAAAGGCTTTAAAGTATCCCCAATCGGCTCAAAATACCGTCATATGTCGGAGAGGGTTAAGCTAGATTTGGGCTAGGGCAGAGTAAGTTTCATTTGTTAGATTGTGTTAGGAGATGGTAGCCGTTTTGTTTGACCGTTTAGGAGTGTGGCCGTTTAGGAGTGTGGCCATTTAGGAGTGCAATCGTTTAGGAGTTTGGCCGCTTAGGAGTTTGGCCGTTCAGGAGTTTGACGGTTCAGGAGTGTGGCCGTTTGGGAGTGTATAACTGCTTAGGATTGTGACCGTTTAGGATTGTGGCCGTTTAGGAGTGTGACAATTTAGGAGTGTGACCGTTTAGGAGTGGGATCGCTGCTTAGGAATGTAACCATTTAGGAGTCAGACTATTTAGGAGTGGAATCGTTTAGGAGTGTGGCCATTTAGGAGTGTGGCCGTGTAGACTTGAAGCCATTTCCCCCCCAGTACTATTTCTACCCTGGCCCCCTCCGTTCCGTTCCAGCACCCAGCCAATTTCCCCGGGCAGGCATTAGGGCCGCCGCTGTACTGTTCTTAACTGTGATTTGTGCCGAGTCATTGTCGATTCTGTTAAGGGGGGTGACTTGCTTTATTTCTCTCCTTTTCTCTCTTTCTTTGCCTTGTATCCATTCGGCCCCATTCAGCCAACTGTTTTAAGACGTTTATCCCCATCCAGGTGTCGATTTCTTCCTGGCGAGCGATAGCAAGCCAGCGTTGTATGGAGAAATCCGGCTTCGCCGGAGAAATTTTTCTATCGAAAAATGTACAAATTAAGCTTGCTGTCAAAACAAAAATATGTATATGCTGGCTCGCTACCGCTCGTCAGGAAAATACTGACACCTGGATGGGGGTAAACGTCTTAAAACAGTAGGCTGAATGGGGCCGAATGGATACAAGCCAAAGAGAGAGGGAGAGAAAGAAAAAAGAAAATGCGAGGTTGGCTCCCTTTAACTATGATTTGTACCGAATGATTGCCGATTCTGTTAACAAGATTGGCCCGAACCACGACTATTACCCCGGGTGCCATGCAGTACCGTAGTTTATCGTGTCGTTTTATTGTACAATCGGGGGTATTAAGTGTTGTCATAGATTCCAGTGGTTTTCGCTCAAGAAGTGTTATTGGTATCTTTATAGTTACTGGGAAAATTGCTTATCCCTCAGAGTTAAATTAGTCAGTGTCCGAAACTTTGTGAAATATCTGACAACACTTATTAACGGGAGGTCTTTAGTCTGTTTCCTACTCCTCCAGCAATCTTAAAATTTCACCCCCTTGACCCCCTTTCAAGATAAATTTGTACATTTTTCGGTAGAAAAATGTCCCGGCCGAAGGCCGATTACTCTTAAATTACAGGCTCGCTATCGCTCGCCAGGATAAAATCGACACCTAAATGGCACGAAAGGTTTTAAAATTGACAATGGGGCGGAAATTCTAAAAAATCGCCAAACTAATGGGGCGAACGTCTTAAAATGTCAAAAGCAATGGGGCTAGACATGAGGGAGAAAGGGGTCAATAAAAAAATCCCTGAAGTGGAAACCTCCCCTTAACATTTGTCAGTAGCTGCACAGTATATTCGCCATCTTCTCAATATATGAATTTATTTTACAATCAATACATTAACTAATTTTAGGCTTCCCATAAATTGTACGATTTATCAAGGATATTAATAGGATAACTAGCTTGCCCGAAGAACTGCTATTATCAAGGATATTAATAGGATAACTAGCTTGCCCGAAGAACTGCTATTAGAATCGATTATAACAAACTATTCTCCGGTAAACTATTTTTTGGTAAACTATTCTCTGGAGTGGTGGTGGTGGTGGTGGAGGGATTGTGGTTTTATCAGGCTATAAATATGCCCGGTAATAGGGTTTATGTCATTAAAGGTAGTAGTCACGCACATGCTACCAGGTATATCTGCACACACTAAGCACACATACCAACCACACACACACACACACACACACACACACACACACACACACACACACACACACACACACACACACACACACACACACACACACACACACACACACACACACACACACACACACACACACACACACACACACACACCACACACACCACACACACACACACACAACACACACCACACACACACACACACACACACACACACACACACACACACACACACACACACACACACACACACACACACACACACACACACCCCCAAGCGGTGGTATATATCAATACCAAATATCAGTGTGGAATGTTTTCATAGAAATTTAAATTTGTTTGTATTTATCAATACCAAATATCAGTGTGAAACTATCTAGATCAAACTTAACCTAACCAAACCTACCTAACCTAACCTCACACACACACACACACACACACACACACACACACACACACACACACACACACAGAGCCACCCCCCCCCCCCCCCACACACACACACACACACACACACACACACCCACACACACACACACACACACACCACCCACCCACCTACCACCCACCCAGCCAACCCCCCCCCCCCCCCCCACACACACACACACACACACACACACACACACACACACACACACACACACACACACACACACACACACACACACACACACACACACACACACACACACACACAGCCACCCCCACACACACACACACACACACACACACACACACACACACACACACACATCTTTCGTTCTTCTTACCATTCACACAAACTTCCTTCTCCCTAAGATATTTTTCCCCCGAACATCGAACTCTGTCCCCCGCATTCTGACCGACCTCCCTCGCCACCTCGACCACTCCACTAATGAGACTCAGGTGAAGGTGAAGGTACTGAGGGATAATTAACTCCTTCTGTACCGGCGACCTCTTTTCAATCTTATTTTGACTACTATTAGACGATAGTATTCAGTTTCAAAAGGACTTCCAGTAATTAACAGGCTTCGAACTATCCCACCTAACTCTTTTGACTACCCTAGATACTTCTTAAACTGCATATAATTGTCTAAATGTAGCTAGGATAAAATGTAAACGACGTCACCGGTACAGAAGGGGTTAAGCCTTTACAACGACTCAGGCGGCGCCCCGCTGTTTGTTTCCCATGGCCTAACTCTCACTAAACTTCACTCTCCCCCCCACCCCCACACCCCTCTCTCTCCTTCCTCCACCCCCCACCCCCCCCTCTTCCCTCCTCCCTCCTCTTCCGGAAAACACAACAAGCGGAGGTGTCGATAATTCGCCTGTTTGGCTTGGTTTGACTAGGAGATGCAAGCTTCAATATTTTAAGCCACCCCACCCACTCGGCCCAACACACCTACACTCACTTCTAATCTCTCTCTCTCTCTCTCTCTCTCTCTCTCTCTCTCTCTCTCTCTCTCTCTCTCTCTCTCTCTCTCTCTCTCTCTCTCTCTCTCTCTCTCTCTCTCTCTCTCTCTCTCTCTCTCTCTCTCTCTCCGTAGATTAGTCTGTATGTTCCTGTAACTTAGGTTTTGTATGTGTAGATTTTCAATGTCTAAGCTACTATATGGTACCCTAATCCAAATTAGTAGGCCAACATTTTTTTTTTTTTTTCTATGTGATTGAGGGAGGCAAAAGGCATAACTGCCTATAGCGAGTGCCTCCCCCATAGTTGAAAGAGTGACAGGGCCAAAATCAAGGGACGTTCGAGCCAAAATGCCTGGACACACGGAGTTTGAAGCAATTTAAGTCATAGGAAGCGGGAAAAACTGATTCTGGGAGAGAGTTCCAGAGCTCAGCTGTTGAGTATCTTGAACATCAACCTCGACAATTCACAAACAACTAGAGAAATCGTGCTATGATTTCTACCATTTGGGAAGGGTCAGCCAGGGAATAGGCGTGGACATGTACAGCGCATTTGCTCTAGCCCTTTTTGAGTTACAGAGGTTTGGGTTCACGATTTCCAGCCTACCTATTTGGAACAGGGTATTGGAACAATATGCCACCACTGTTATAACTGTGATGGTGGTGTAATGGTTTAGATGCCTATGTTCTGGGTGTGGTGTCCCTAGTTCGAATCCCTGGAGGACCATATGCTTTCATTAGTTTATTCAAGTACATTAGGGGTTGTAATTGATGATTGATGTTAACCCCTTCTGTACCGGCAACGTCTTTTCAACCTTATTCTGGCGACTATTAGACGATTTTATTCAGTTTATAAAGGGCCTCCAACAATTAACAGGCTTCGAACTGTCTCCCTTAACCCTTTTTACTGCCACAGATTCTTCTTAAACTGCACATAATAGTCTAAATATAGCAAGAATACATTTAAAAAGACGTCGCGGTACAGAAGGGGTTAAGAACGGGGTGTGACTTATTACGTATTATCATTATTACACACACGTAAATAAAGCCCCGGCACAGCAAAGCCAGACAGACATCCCACCATTATTCTCCCTCGTACATCTGACAGACAGACAGGCGGAGGAAAGGTGTCAAAAGTTGCTCGTCTCTCGGGTTTCACCAAGTTGTGGCTGGGCTGTGTGTGTGTGTGTGTGTGTGTGTGTGTGTGTGTGTGTGTGTGTGTGTGTGTGTGTGTGTGTGTGTGTGTGTGTGTGTGTGTGTGTGTGTGTGTGTGTGCTCTTTGTTTTTGTTTGTTTTGCTTTTAAGCTTGTACAAATTTGACTATTTCCATAACTCACCTATTAGAAAGTTTTCTTCGCCAAATGTGGTGTTAATTGTGAACACTAGGTATTAATAAAACAGCGAGACATAGGAGGTTCTTCTTTTTCCATTTATTGTTAAGAAATCAGCTGCTACTAGACTCTAGAGGAAACCTTTCGCCAAGTTAAACATATGTTGACTTTTGGAGTCTAATGGGAATAGCCTAACAACCTGACTTATCTATCTATCTAATTACTCAGGCCCAATCCCCACTTTTCCTGTTTTTTGTTTGTTTTTGTTCAACTGAAATTTAAATACATCTACCAACCTGACTTGTAATACTAATTCCTAAATATACTGGGAGATTAGGAGAGTATTTAGGAAAGCTTAGGTTATGTTTTTGAGAAAATAAAGAATACATTTTGAAATGAGATTTTTGAAAGTGTTCATCTACAGTGGGTTTATGCATTATATCGATATATATGTACTTTGAACGTTTGGGCTTAAGGGAAGATCTCCACTTGAGGGATTTTTTTCTTGACCCCTTTCTCCCTCATGTTTAGCCCCATTGCTTTTGATATTATAAAACGTTCGCCCCATTAGTTTAGCGATTTTAAAAACTTTCCCCCCATATTAAGACCTTTCGTGCCATTCAGGTGTCAATTTTATCCTGGCGAGTGATAGCGAGCCTGTAATTTAAGAGGAACCGGCCTTTGGCCGGGACAATTTTCTACCGAAAAATGTACAAATTTATCTTGAAAGGGACTCAAGGGGGTATAATTTTAAGCTTGATGGAGGTCTAGGGAACAAACTAAATACCTGCCCTTAAAGGGGGTAGTGTTTGGTCTTTGGTCTATATATATATATGTATTGGTTTGTTTTTTAGTTTCCTCGCTAGATCTCCATTAATCTTAGAAAAACACCCCCTAGACCCCCTTTCAAGATAAATTTGTACATTTTTTGGTAGAAAAATGTTCCGCGGTTCCTTCTAAATTAGAGGCTCGCTATCGTTCTCCAGGAAAAAGATCGAAACCTAACGGGCTCGAAAGGTTTTAATATCGACAACAAAATGAGGCGAAAGGTCTCAAAATCACCAAACTAACGGAACGAACGTCTTAAAATCTCTTAAAATCTCAAAACGAATATGCTAAACATGAGGGAGAAGGGGGTCCAGAAAAGGCGAGTAGTACCCCCTTAAAATAATCAGTAATAAAGCCGCGAGTGTCTTCTTGTACATTACCAAATGAATATCCTGAAATTATTATTGCACTTCGAATATATATCAAACCAAAGCAAGGCTGTGTTATAACTATTATATATTATGTGATACTCTGTTTCCCCAAGCTACTGACTCACACAACTAATACAGCATTATACAATAGCCATAACATATTTCATGTTAAATATTCGAAGTAAATAGTTTCTTTTATTCTACAAGAGATATGTTCGTTTTCATGCGGCCTTGTGTGTTAGCAACAATATATTATTGCATATTAACCCTTTCAAGCTCCATACGCGTTTCTGTTCTGTTTCTGGCTACTATTAAACGATGTTATTCAGATTAGTAACGGTATATGGAAGTCAAAGGGTTGATTGAGACAGTATTTACCCTATTAATACCCACAGATACTTCCTAAGCTGCATACAATCGTCTAATGATAGCCAAAATAAACTGCTAAAACGCGTCAGAGTTTCAAAGGGTTAAGAAATCATACTGTCGTGTTTTCACGATTTCCGAATTAGGTACTCCGCCTGTGGTTTTGATATTCATAGAACACTCTGGCTTGTACACACACAGGCATACAACTCCAACTTGATCACTATATCACACACACACACACACACACACACACACACACACACACACACACACACATACATACACATACATACATACATATATACATACATACATACATACACAGGAAGGTTGAACAAGAAACAAAGCAATCTCATACTAAACATTAACAGTGACAGCAAAATCTATTTGATTTCCAGAAATGATTTATCTTCTGCTACATACCCTTTATAATATTAAGATCGGGCAGCTACTCACCAGGACGCCATTTTGGAAACACACTCATAACATGTTTGATGCTATAAGTTTGGTATCACTGAAGGTTTATTTCACAGCCTTCCAAAATTGAATATAATCGCCTAATCATGGCCAGAATAAACTGTTAAGGGGGGGGTGACCTGTTTTTGTTCTGTCCTTTTCTATCTTTCTCTGGCTTGTATCCATTTGGCCCCATTCAGCCTACTTATCCCTCAGAGTATTAGTCAGTGTCCGAAACTTTGTGAAATATCTGACAACACTTATTAACCTCGACCGTACAATCGCCTATAGAGAAACAACCCTACATTATTAACCCTTAAAGAAGCATTGGTGGGCATTGATGGATTGATTAGCTCGGCCCCCCACCATAATCATCAGTCGTAACCAGACAATGTAGCCAGTGAATTATTTTCCAATTAAGGGGAGATGGGCTTATTTATGTGTTCATTATTTTATAGTTTGTATTATTTTTGAGTTTCCTCCCTAGACCTCCATCAAACTTAAAAAAAAAAAAAAAAAAAAAACACATCCGCTAACCTCCCCCCCCCAAAAAACAAAACAAAAAACAAAAACACACACACACCAGTTAAACCCCCCTTCAAGATAAATGTTGTACATTTTTCGGTAGAAAAATGTAGCGGCCGAAGGCCAGGTCCTCTTAAAATTATAGGTTCGCTATCGCTCACCAGGATAATATCGACACCTAAATGGCACGAAAGTTCTTACCATTTACAACGAAATGGGGTGGTGTTAAAATCGTCAAACTAATGAGCCGAACGTCTTATAATCTCCAAACAAATGGGGCTAAACATGAGGAAGAAGGGGGGACTGATTAGCTCGGCTCCCCACAATAACAATCAGTCGTAACCAGACAACGTAGCCAGTGAATTATTTGCCAATTATTAGTGGATCAGGGCATCATCAGGCCGGGGGGGGGGGGGGGAGGGGAGAATGTTATTACTCGCACATTATTAAAATCTTGTAATGCCCGGACACCGTATTATTATTAATAAGGGAGGATGGGGGCGTCATTATTATTTTGTTCATTTATTTAGCTTTCATTTATTTAGCTTTCATTTATTTAGCTTTCAATATTATGTATTTGTATTTGTTTTCCTCCCTAGACATCCATCAAGCTTAAGACCCCCCCCCCCCCCATACCCACTTTGAAGATAAATTTGTACATTTTTCGATAGAAACATTTTCCGGCCGAAGGCCGGCTCCTCTTAAATTACAGGCTCGCTATCGCTCGCCAGGAAAAAATCGACACCTTAAATGACACGAAAGGTTTTAACATTAACAAAAATAACATTAATAAAGGGGGTGAAAGGTCTTTAAATCGCCAAACTAACGGAACGAACGTCATCAAATCTCAAATCAAATAGGGAGACCAGAACAAACGACCCATCTCCCCTATATTAAATAGGGAGACCAGAACAAACGACCCATCTCCCCTATATTAAATAGGGAGACCAGAACAAACGACCCATCTTCCCTATATTAAATCTTGTATTGCCCGGAAAGCCGTACCGTACCGTACATGGCCACTCGGTGCATGCCAATAATGTCCCTCATGCCACTAATTGGTTGGTGTGCCTTTAAATCTGCCATGAGGACGAGGATGACCATGAGGAAATTTGTATCTATCTATCTATCTATATATCTATCTATCTATCTATCTATCTATCTATCTATCTATTCTATCTATATGCTCAGGCCCAATCCCCACTTGTCCTATTTTTTGTCCTCTATTTTATTATTTTCATTTTATTTTTTATTTTTTTCTTGGGGGTGGCCGACTCAAGACAGAGCAAGACCAGGAAAACACAAAACACAAGACAAAACAGCGAACAAACACAGACAAATCACAAAATCACACACACTTAGTACATAAAGGGTTAATACACACGTGGATAAGCTCATCGAAATGTAATGGTACAGTCGCGCTAATAAGAGATGTCTCGGCACCAAGGATGTTGTGATCAATAATTGGCATCAGCACTATCTAAGCTTCATTTCTTCATATCGAGTAAAATATACAAACATATTCCTACACTTACCCACCCTATTCAACATCTGACAGACATTAATACAGCACAGAGCAAGCCAAACGTAATGACAGGTGAGACATGACTTATTAGCGCCACCGTACAATACCGATGTTGTGACAGGTTGTTTATTCGTTGATTGTGTTGGGCTTTATTCCTTATGACTCCTCTGTACAAGCGCCAACACTCGAGGAAGTGTTGTTGATTATGGTGAGGTGTGTGTGTGTGTGTGTGTGTGTATATGTGTGTGTGTGTGTGTCTCTGTGTGTGTGTGTGTGTCAATCTTTTCCTACATGTGTGTGTGAGGGTTAGCTCAGTTCCCCCTCCCCCTATGCATGTTTCTGTTTTCTTTAGTTCCCTGTTAAACATAGTGGTTAAGGGGAGGTTTCTAGTTTGTTTCCTACTCCTCCAGCAATCTTAAAATTTCACCCCCTTGACCCCCTTTCAACATAAATTTGTAAATTTTTCGGTAGAAAAATGTCCCGGCTGAAGGCCGATTACTCTTAAATTACAGGCTCGCTATCGCTCGCCAGGATAAAATCGACACCTAAATGGCACGAAAGGTCTTAAAATTGACAGAATGGGTAGGAAATTCTTAAAAATCACCAAACTAATGGGGGCAAACGTCTTAAAATCTCAAAAGCAATGGGGCTAAACATGAGGGAGAAAGGGGTCAAGAAAAAAGTCCCTCAAGTGGAAATCTCCCCTCTTTAAAGCTGAATAGTTGATAGGCACCAGCAGTTGTGTATGTTAGTATGTTAGTTTGTTAGTTAGGGGTTCTATTTGTAAGGGGCCATACTTTGATAGGGTAGCTTACTTTAGGTTTGATAAAATAGAAGGATTGCTTGGATAATGAGAGCAGGATAAGCAAGTGAAATCAATCCATCAGAAATTCACTTACAAATAAACCTAATTAATGAAATCAATTACACGAGTGGCAATTAAGTTTATTTTTGACGGATGAAAGTTATACTATTGTAGCTTCATGTCCGAACTATTTACATACTGTCCTACCTGAGCCTTTTTGGGAACATGCAAGCTTTCTTGATTAAGAGCCACATCATGAGAGAGAGAGAGAGAGAGAGAGAGAGAGAGAGAGAGCGAGAGCGAGAGAGAGAGAGAGAGAGGACGAGCATGAGATATATGTATGAAGTTGAGAGGTACGTATTTGAGTGAAATTGGTGTGGGGTGTGAGGAGGGGCGCCGGATGACTGACGATAGAGGAGCATGGGGGCGTTTTATTCGTGTCCACCCCCTCATGGATTATGGTGATATATGGATAGTTACTGCTCGCCCAGAGAATATAGACAGCTGAATTGGGTGAAACGTCTAAGAATTGCCAAGCTAATGAAGCGAAACGTCTTATAATCGCCAAACTAATGAAGCGAAATAGAGGACAAATGTATTCACCCCTGGGATTTGATAGTGTTACCTCCTTCAGTGCGATGGTGTCATTTACATTATAATCTAGCCAACACTTGGTAATTTTATACAGCTTAGGAAATAGTTATAACAATCCAAGTGGTGTAAGCTACATTGTCTCGTGTAACCTCCTGAGACCCAGACTTTTTTCCTGAATTGAGTACAAGTGTTTAAATATGCCAGAACAAATTCAAAATATTTCATGAATTAACAATAAAAAAAAAACGAAACCCATAAAATAAAATAAATTAGAAGCCTACGACTGCAAACATTTAGAAGCCTACGACTGCAAACATGAGAAGCTCAGATGTGGTAGAGCTGAGTTGGAACACTTAGCAATTAATATATATTGTTCTTAGCAACAATAACCCCAATATGACATTAATGAAAACATGATCCTCCAGGGATTCGAACTCAGGACACCACATAAAGCACTTACACAATTTAACCATTATACCACCAAGACAGTTAAAGGTTAAGTACATGACTATGATTAATATTCATTTATCGAATACTGGATATCAATACTATAATCAATCACAAGGAATGGGGTACTGTACAATCGCGCTAATAAGTGATGTCTCGGCACCAAGTATGTTTTGATCAATAATTGGTATCAGCAATATCTAAGCTTCATTTCTCCATATCGAGTGAAATATACAAACATGTTCCTACACTTACCCACCCTATTCAACATCTGAAAGACATTAATACAGCACAGAGCAAGCCAAACGTAAGGACAGCTGGAACATGACTTATTAGCGCGACCGTACATATCTATCTATCTATCTATCTATATGCTCAGGCCCAATCCCCATTTTGGGGGTAGCCGACTCAAGACGGAGCAAGAACAGGGAAAACACAAAACAACATAAAACAAAAAATAAACACAGATAAAAAACACAAACTCTCACACATCCAGGTCACCCAGGAGAAGACCCAGAGACCAGGGTTACCAAGGTCACTCCAGCACTCCCCCGGCCCCTGACCACCCGGAGAGGTTCCGATCTCGGCAGGCAGACATGCAGCGGAGCCAAAGCCACAAGCCCTCCCACCACACTTCCAGGCACACCCTTCATATTAATCGTCTCCCCGGGCCAGGCGCCTGATGGACTATTATCTAGTCGAACTTGCGCCCGACCCCTTACTCCAAATGACCACGTGTTCACTCAACTATTCACAAGCATTCTCCATTCACTCCTGTCCACCACCACTTCCCCTGCCTGATCTATAGTCATTCCTCTATCATCCAAAGCCTTTCTTACACAGTCTCTCCATCTCAATGGGGGTCTTCCTGCCCTTCTATCTCCCCTTGTACCTGACTCACATATTCTCTTTGTAAGCCTTTCATCTCCCATTCGTTCAACATGACCATACCAGCTATCTCAAAGGATGCTAAACAGATGATGGCGAAAACACAAATCAGATAAATACTAAGCTGAATAAATAAAGTCTTGGCGCGTAATAACTGCGCAGTAAAGGCTAGGGATAAAAATTATACAACAAAATAAAGGGATTTCATGGTAATCTTGTATCGCCGAGGAAAAAGCCTGGAAAGGGTAAAGGGAGAGGCGGAAAAGTCCATGTAAAAATCAAGGTTGGAGATGGAAAAGTGTGCGGAAAAATGGCGAGATTAAAGGATGGAAAACTAGCAACAGAGAGAGAGAGAGAGAGAGAGAGAGAGAGAACATATAAATAGACTAACCACACAAACCTTATGAACAAAACAAGGTGGTCATGGCTCAATGCGAGTAGAGATAGCTGAACCCCAAATAAAGGAAAGTGGAAAAATATCAGAGAGAGAGAGAGAGAGAGAGAGAAAGGGGGGGGGGGGGAGGGAGAGGGGAGGAAGAGAAATGGGTTACAAAAGTGGATTAAAGTGCGTGTATATAAGGGGTGTGTGTGTGTGTATGTATAATAATAATGTGTGTGTGTGTGTGTATGTATAATAATAATGTGTGTGTGTGTGTGTATGTATAATAATAATGTGTGTGTGTGTGTGTATGTATAATAATAATGTGTGTGTGTGTGAAGAAATGTGTGTGTGTGTGTGTAATAATAATGTGTGTGTGTGTGTGTGTGTGTGTGTGTGTGAAGGTGACACAAATGTCATAATATACAGTATGCCTTACACAAACACACACAGAGACAGTCAGGAACGCATACACCATCAGCAACAAGATTAGCCAAAGTGTTGTGGCTTGTACTAAAGGGTGAATATTGATTAAATAGATAATGACTGAATAAGCAAACCTATTAACCCCTTCTGTGCCGGCGACGTCTTTTTTATTTTATTCTAGCTGTATTTAGACGATTTTGTGCAGTTTAAGAAAGATCTGTGGTAGTAAAAAAGGTTAAATGAGATAGTTTGAAGCCTGTTCATTTGCTGGAGGACTTATATAAACTGAAATATTAAGTTAAAAGGACGCCAACGGTACTGAAAAGGTTAAATACCGGTGTTGAAAACGGAGGCTTATGAGTGATTAGAAGTGTTGCTGTTGTTCTTGTTTTGTTTTGTTTTTTCCTATTGTTTATCACACATTAGAGGTGGACCATAAATAATATAATCGTGATTAATTTTGTTACTGTATATAATTATTTCGATATTGAACTGTAATTTGATTTGCACACATATATATCTGCTATAAGTTCCGAAGTCAATAGAGAACCCAAAATCCTGAAAAACCTACGGCCTTCTGTGGAAAAATGAAGGATGAAGCTGATTTAATTTGTCTCTGTATATATAGATACAGTCATGGTATATAACAAAAACATACCTAACACCACATTTTGATGGAATACAAAAAATGCAATAACAAGGGAAAATGGCTGCCAAAAATAACTTGGCGCTGTAAAGTGTCATATGCAGAATTGATAAGAGACACGAATCTGAATAATGATGCCTATATATCGGTGACCACGGGATTGGGCCCACTTAGGTTAGGTTAGGTTAGGTTAGGTTAGGTTAAGTTAAGTTAAGTTAAGTTAAGTTAAGTTAAGTTAAGTTAAGTTAAGTTAAGTTAAGTTAAGTTAAGTTAGGTTAGGTTAGGTTAGGTTAGGTTAGGTTAGGTTAGGTTAGGTTAGGTTAGGTTAGGTTAGGTTAGGTTAGGTTAGGTTAAGTTAAGTTAAGTTAAGTTAAGTTAAGTTAAGTTAAGTTAAGTTAAGTTAAGTTAAGTTAAGTTAAGTTAAGTTAAGTTAAGTTAAGTTAAGTTAGGTTAGGTTAGGTTAGGTTAGGTTAGGTTAGGTTAGGTTAGGTTAGGTTAGGTTAGGTTAGGTTAGGTTAGGTTAGGTTAGGTTAGGTTAGGTTAGGTTCCAATCCCGTGGGCCCAATCCCGTATGGGATAAAAACAAAAGCCAGTTAAGGGGAGATGGGTCGTTTTTCTGGTCCCTCTTCTTCCTCATGTTTAGCCCCATCAGTTTTGAGATAATAAGACGTTTGTCCCATTAGTTTGACGGTTTTAACACCTTGCACCCCATTTCGTTGTCAATTGTAAGACTTTTCGTGTCATTTAGGTGTCGATTTTATCCTGGCGAGCGATAGCGAGCCTGTCATTTTAAGAGGAACCGGCCTTCGGCCGGGAAATTTTTCTACCGAAAAATGTACAAATTTATCTTGAAGTGGGGTCTAGGTTTTTTTTTTTTTTAAGGTTGATGGAGGTCTAGTGAGGAAACTAAACAAAATATATGAATATATAAATTAATAGACCCCCCAAAGTAGCCATCATCCCCTTAAGGTAGATGGACTCCTAAACAAACATGCGCTGGGGTTGCAAATGTTTCAGACCACCAAACACGCAATGCAACGGTGTCTATTAACACCCTGTGCTATATGTAGAGGCGGATTTTATGGCGAGCAGATTAAGGGGGGATGGTTCAATTTTGGGCGATTTTTGCATGTATTAATTATTTTTCTAGTTTCCTCCCTAGACCTCCATCAAATTGAAAAAAAAAAAAAAAAAAAACATCCATTCTAGATTAATTTGTACATTTTTCGGTAGAAAAATGTCCCGGCCGAAGGCCGGCTCTTCCAACATTACAGGCTCACTATCGTTCGCCAGGGAAAAAATCAACACCTAAATAACACGAAAGGTCTAAATATTGACGAAGAAATGAGGCGAAAGGTCTTAAAATCGACTAACTAATGAGGCAAACATCTTAACATCTGAAAACTAAAATGGGGTTAAACATGAGGGAGAAAGTGGTCCAGAAAACCGGCCCATCCCCCTTAAGTTATTGGGAAATAGTGTGCAAAAATATGTATGTAGTCTTTTAGGAACGTTTTTTCAATGGAATTCTTGGAAATTCCATCTATACACACGTTTCTGGCCTGGACCCTGTGACCTTAACCCCTTCTTTACCGGTGACGACCTTTTCGTTCTATTCTGGCAACTATTAGACGATTTACTTCAGCTTAGGAAGGACGTCTGCCCATTTAAAGGCTACATACAATCTCGATTAATCCATTTAGCTACCATATACCATTCCTAAGCTTCATAAAATCGTCTAAATGTAGTTGAAATAAAATACAAGAAACGTCGCCGGTACAGAAAGGGTTAAAGGGGGAGGGAGGGGGGGATATAACAGCAAATCTGGAACCCCTTCTCCATCATGTTTAGCCCCATTAGTTTGGCGATTATTATCACTCTTGGGTTGGAGAGTTGCACAAAGTAGGGGTGGGATTGTGTTGCAAGACGGATACTACGTGCTCTGAGGAACACTGATTATTCTAATAGCGATAGAATAGTGTTGCGCTATGTGTTGCAGTATGCGTTTTGTTATGTCATGTGTGTTTTGTTTTTGTTATGCCCTATTCAACCAGATCCACTCCCCCCTAAACACCTTGCTTCGGCAATCTATCTATCTATCTATCTATCTCTATAGATAGATAGAGATAGATAGATATATAGAGATAGATAGATAGATAGATAGATAGAGATAGATAGATAGGGGTAGATAGATAGATAGATATAGATAGATAGTCAGATGGATATATAGAAAACCATGTATTTCAACAGACAAACAGCAATGGAGAGTTACATCATAACCCTACATTATATCTGTGGACGCCTGTAATAATACCATGTTATACAAATGAACTTCCCGTCACTAGCGGTAAGTGCGGCCATAACGCACTGCAGTATGAAGGGGGAGGGGCCTATTTATTAAGGGGGGAGGGGCCTATTTATTTACTAATTTATTTATTTTTCTATTGTTTTTTTAGTTTCCTCCATCAAGCTTAAAAAACAACACCCCCAAGACCCCTCTTTCAAGATAAATGTATACATTTATCGGTAGAAAAATTTCCCGGCCGATGGCCGGTTCATTCTAAAACTAGAGGCTCGCTATCGCTCACCAGGAAAAAATTGACACCTAAATGGCACGAAAGGTCTTAATATTGACAAAAAAAATGAGGCGAAAGGTCTCAAAATCGCCAAACTAACGGAACGAACGTCTTCAAACCTCAAAACTAATATACTAAACATGAGGGAGAAGGGGGTCCAGAAAAAGCGAGTAGCAGTACCCCCTTAAAATGACCCCCGCCCCCCCCCCTCCCCCCGTCACTAGCGGTAAGTGCGGCCATAACACACTGCCGTATTAAGGGGGGGGGAGGGGGGGGGGGGCCTATTTGTTTGCTCATGTGTGTATCTTTTTGTCGTGTTTTTAGCGGTGACCTTAAGGGGAGGTGGGTCGTTTTTCCGGTCCCCCTTCTTCCTCATATTTAGCCCCATTAATTTTTGGAGATTTGAAGACGTTCGGCCCCATTAGTTTGGCGACTTAAGGATCTTTCGTCCCATTTATTTGTCAATGGTAAGGCTGTTCGTGTCATTTAGGTGTTAGTGTTTTCCTGTACCTTTTTCGATAAAAAAAAATTCCCGCCCGAAGGCCGGTTCCTCTTAAATTGCAGGCTTGCTATCGCTCGCCAGGAAAAAATGGACACCTAAATGACACGAAAATCTTACTATTGACAACGAATTTGGGCGAAAGGTCTTAAAATCGCCAAACTAACGAAGAGAACGTCATAAAATCTGAAAACTAATGGGGCTAAATGTGAGGAAGAAGGGTGACCGAAAAAACAACCCTTAACCCCTTCCGTACCGGCGACATCTGCTTCATTTTATTCTAGCTATATTTAGATGATTTCATGCAGCTTAGGAAGGATCTGTGGTAGTAAAAAGGGTTAAGTGAGATAGTCCGACGCCTGTTAATTGCTGGAGGCCATTTCTAAACTGTATAACATCGTCTAATAGTTAACAGAGTAAAATACAAAAATGTAGTCGGTAATGAAGGGGTTAAGTTGCCGCTAATATAATCAACATATATATTCGATTGCCTGAATTCCAAAGCTTTAATATTCTTTATAATGTTGCCGCGCTCCAGTAGTTCGCTAAATTGGGAGCGGTATTTGCGTGTGTTTGTGCGTGTGCGTGTTGTGTGTGCGTGTGTGTGCGTGCGTGTGTGTGTCAAACGTTAATAGCTAAAAATATCTATTAATTATAAGGTGTAAATCAAGGATAGAGGCGGCTTTCCGCGCTCCAGTAGTTCGCTAAATTGGGAGCGGTATTTGCGTGTGTGTGTGTGTGTGCATGTGTGTGTCAAACGTTAATAGATAAAAATATCTATCGATTATAATTTGCAAATCAAGGATAGAGGCGGCTTTTAATTCGCTGAAACTCAATTCTCTCATCCCCTTTAATTCACTTATACAGCTGAACAGTAATGAACAAGGCATAATCATAATAATAATAATAATAATAATAATAATAATAATAATAACAATAATAATAACTACGTTATAATAACCATCTTCATAATCAATTAGATAAATTGGACATGCAAACATTTATTTAGCATAGCCTTTCTGAACTTTGCGTAAATTAAAAGACAATGTTAAAATTCGTTATTTAAAATTCGTTTTAAACATTCACACCTGACGTAAAAATCATGTATTCCAAATTAACTATATTCACTATTGGCTTACCCAATCAGTTAATGTTGTAGTTTTTTAATAATATGCTATCCTATCTATCTATTGCTTTAGTCTATTTTTGTTTCCTGCTGATGGTAAATTGAATCCTTTTGCATCTGAATTCTTGATTCTTACTGGAAAAATATGATACTGCTCTGTCTGTGCGTCATAATATTGTCAAGTTTTAATAATAATTAAAAAAATTCACTACAAAATTATGGTAATAGCGTAGTAATTAGGATGGAGAGATAGCAATTTACCATCAGCTAAAAAAATAAAAAAATAAAAAAAATTAGACATCAACTCTATATCCATTATCAGTATTGCCAAATAATTATTATGGCAATGGCGATTATTTGAGTATAAAGAGATTAAAATATCATCAACGGCACCAAAATGGTGGAGGTTGACCGATTTTTGTTACAATAGGGTGTTTAAGGGCCCCGAAGATGGGTTGGGTGTGAGAGGGATCGACCTTGTGTGGGTCAATCAGCTTTCTGCAGACTCCCATTGTCTTATGTTCTGATGAACCATCTTTTGGGTCATCTAAGTATCTCCGAAAATATTGTGTGTAAAGCGCCTATACCCTGTTCCAATTAAGTAGGCCCAAACTCTTGAACATTTACCTCTATAACTAATAAACTCTTGAACACTTACCTCTATAACTAATAAACTTGAACATTTACCTCTATAACTAATAAACTCTTGAACATTTACCTCTATAACTAATAAACTTGAACATTTACCTCTATAACTAATAAACTCTTGAACATTTACCTCTATAACTAATAAACTCTTGAACATTTACCTCTATAACTAATAAACTCTTGAACATTTACCTCTATAACTAATAAACTCTTGAACATTTACCTCTATAACTAATAAACTCTTGAACATTTACCTCTATAACTAATAAACTCTTGAACATTTACCTCTATAACTAATAAACTCTTGAACATTTACCTCTATAACTAATAAACTCTTGAACATTTACCTCTATAGCTAATAAACTCTTGAACATTTACCTCTATAACTAATAAACTCTTGAACATTTACCTCTATAACTAATAAACTCTTGAACATTTACCTCTATAACTAATAAACTCTTGAACATTTACCTCTATAACTAATAAACTCTTGAACATTACCTCTATAACTAATAAACTCTTGAACATTTACCTCTATAACTAATAAACTCTTGAACATTTACCTCTATAACTAATAAACTCTTGAACATTTACCTCTATAACTAATAAACTCTTGAACATTTACCTCTATAACTAATAAACTCTTGAACATTTACCTCTATAACTAATACACTCTTGAACATTTACCTCTATAACTAATAAACTCTTGAACATTACCTCTATAACTAATAAACTCTTGAACATTTACCTCTATAACTAATAAACTCTTGAACATTTACCTCTATAACTAATAAACTCTTGAACATTTACCTCTATAACTAATAAACTCTTGAACATTTACCTCTATAACTAATAAACTCTTGAACATTTACCTCTATAACTAATAAACTCTTGAACATTTACCTCTATAACTAATAAACTCTTGAACATTTACCTCTATAACTAATAAACTCTTGAACATTTACCTCTATAACTAATAAACTCTTGAACATTTACCTCTATAACTAATAAACTCTTGAACATTTACCTCTATAACTAATAAACTCTTGAACATTTACACCCCATTTGCTCTAGCCCTTTTTGAGTAACAGAGGTTAGGGTATAACACAAAGTTAGTATTTCGAGCATCGTGAATATCGAACAAATACTTCTCGTGTTCATGGAAGGACGAACGGAAGGCATGAGCTTCCTTCAATATCTACCAAAAGTTAATGTGATCCTTTCAGGTACCAAATGAGGGGACTGACCCATTAACCCCTTCTGTACCAGTGACGTCTTTTCGTATGTCTGTCAACTGCATTTAGACGATTTTATGAAGCTTAGGAAGGATATGTAGTAGCTAAAGGGGTAATTGAGATAGTCTGTAGCATTATACTTGGTAAACGTGTTTCTTAATCTGAATAAAATTGTCTTAATAGTTTGCAGAATATCATGCAAAGAATGTCACCGGTATATGAAAATTATTAGATTCCATTCATATGTTGTTGGGCTATTTGTCGTGTGTGTGTGTGGGTGTGGGTGTGTGTGTGTGGGTGTGTGTACGCTAAGAGTTAGAGTAAGTTTAGTAAGCTAAGTACTGCTGAAGGGCGAGTGTGTGTTTACAGAAGGAAAGTTTGTGTCTCGTTATGTGTTTGTGTGTGTATATATATATATATATATATGCGTGACTTGCTTCTCGACTGGCAGACAGAATACGTGAATGCCTGGCGCTAATACTAACACACACACACACACACACACACACACACACACACACACACACACACACACACACACACACACACACACACACACACACACACAAATACATTCACCTAGTAGGGACCGCAATGTGTGTGTGGTCTGAGTATCTGTTAAGGGAGCCCACCTCGCATTTTTTCTCTTTCTCTCCCTCTCTCTTTTGCTTGTATCCATTCGGCCCCATTCAGCCTACTTGTTTAAGACGTTTACCCCCATCCAGGTGTCAATATTTTCCTGGCGAGCGGTTGCGAGCCAGCATATATATATTTTTGTTTCGACAGCAAGCTAAGTTTGTACATTTTTCGATAGAAAAATTTCTCCGGCGAAGCCGAATTTCGCCACACAATGCTGGCTCGCTATCGTTCGCCAGGAACAAATCGACACCTGGATGTGGATAAACGTCTTAAAACAGTTGGCTGAATGGAGCCGAATGGATACAAGCCAGGGAAAGAGAGAAAAGAAGAGATAGATAAAAAAAGCCGGTGACCCCCTTTAATTCTCTTCTCAATTAATTGCTCTCGCCCACTTCCTCAGCCGCCCCTTCTCTTTCTCTTCCTGTTTTATTCCTGCCTCTCGAGCTCCTACTTCACCTGCCAACAATACCTTTCAATTACCCCCAAGGGCTTTATTCCCCCCCCCCCTCCCCCGCCCCTCTGTTACCCACACTTCCCTACCCTTCCCACAACTCTTCCTCTGTCATTACCCACACAAAGCTTTCCCTTAACCCTGCCGCCGCCTATTCACAAGTCTTCCCTCAACTTGTTTTTAGTGTTCTCTTAAAATATAATCCGAGTCGCTGTTCATTACCCTGATTAATCAATATTCGGTACGAGTATTGATAACAATAGCAATATTTACTATTATTATTATTATTATTACTATTATTATTTGTTTTTTATTGTTGTACCAGTATACTGTATACAATATATAATTATATATAAATATATATATATATATATATATATATATATATATATATATATATATATATAGCCACACCCACACCCACAACACACCACGCACTTATGAAGCTTATGAAGTGGTTGAATTAAACCGTACACTGCGGGGCCTTATTGCAGAAGCTTTTACATCTTATGCTTGGTTATTGCTATTCTAAACGGCAAGCAAGTGAGTATGTGAGTGGGGGAGAGTGTGAAGGTGTGCATGTGAGTGGAGGAGAGTGTGAAGGTGTGTATGTGAGTGGAGGAGAGTGTGAAGGTGTGTATGTGAGTGGAGGAGAGTGTGAAGGTGTGTATGTGAGTGGAGGAGAGTGTGAAGGTGTGTATGTGAGTGGAGGAGAGTGTGAAGGTGTGTATGTGAGTGGAGGAGAGTGTGAAGGTGTGTATTTGAGTGGAGAGTGCGAAGGTGTGTATGTGAGTGGAGAGTGTGAAGGTGTGTGGACGTCCATTGTTGTTATTTGATTTATGTTTCTTTTGTTTTTGTTTTTTTCGTTGTGATTTCTGTGGGCCATCTTGTTTAGGCAGCAATCAATATACTGTATATTTAATTATAGTTGAATATATTGAAATTCATTGTGTCATTACTGCAAACCCTAAATACAGAGTTTCCAACACGGCATCAACCGCTTACAGGCGTCGATCACATCATGGAACGGCGACTATCTATCTATCTATCTATATGCTCAGGCCCAATCCCCACTTTTCCTATTATTATTTTTATTTTCTATTGTTTTCGATTTTATTATTTTTTCCACGGCTTCTATATTTTATAGTAGCTAGATCTATACGATTTTGTGCAGTCTCAGTGTACTCCCTGGTCTGTGTTGGTCACGGGTCCCTTGTCTATCAGCGGGCCCACCTCTCCGTAACAATCTCTTTTATACACACGCTCTCCAATCAAAACCCATTCAATCCTGCACCTCCCCCCACTACTCTCTCTCACACTCTCTCTCTCTCTACGTACTGAAACTAGGCTGCTGCCACTAAATTTGGAGAAGTACAAGGTGATGCATATCGGCCAAGCAAAATACTTAGCCAGACGCCTTTTTAAGTGTTTCTAGCTTTATTTAGACTATTGTGTGCATACTATAAAGGTCCTGGTAGTAAAAATGGTTGAGATAGTTCGAACCCGCTCTATTTTGTGCAGTCTATAAAGGATCTGGTAGTAAAAATGGTTGCGATAGTTCGAACCCGCTCTATTTTGTGCAGTCTATAAAGGATCTGGTAGTAAAAATGGTTGCGATAGTTCGAACCCGCTCTATTTTGTGCAGTCTATAAAGGATCTGGTAGTAAAAATGGTTGCGATAGTTCGAACCCGCTCTATTTTGTGCAGTCTATAAAGGATCTGGTAGTAAAAATGGTTGCGATAGTTCGAACCCGCTCTATTTTGTGCAGTCTATAAAGGATCTGGCAGTAAAAATGGTTGCGATAGTTCGAACCCGGTCTATTTTATGCAGTCTATAAAGGATCTGGTAGTAAAAATGGTTGCGATAGTTCGAAGCCGGTTTATTAGTGTAGGCCCTTTTTCAACTGAAGGCAATCGTCTCATAGCAGCAAACTCAAATATAAAGTACGTTGCCTGTACAGAAGGGGTTAATTTTCCAAGAACGCAAGGTGTATATCCTTGGAAGCTCGTAAATTGCAAAGCGAAACAAGATGGGTTTGATAATATGTGTTATATAAATGTTTGGCTTCAATGTGCAGAAGTTAATGTGCACCGACGATTTGATGTTAGATCTGAAGAGTTTTTAACCCTTTCAAGCTCCAATACGCGTTTCTGTTCTGTTTCTGGCTACTATTAGACGATTTTATTCAGATTAGTAACCGTATATGGAAGTCAAAGGGTTGATTGAGATAATATTTACCCGTTTAATACCCAAAGATACTTCCTAAGCTGCATAAAATCGTCTAATGATAGCCAAAATAAACTGCTAAAACACGTCAGAGCTTCAAAGGGTTAAGCTGTATTTGGATATCTTTTCGCATAAAACATTTTCTGCGCTACATCGAACAAGCTGCTCATGGAGATTAAAATTAATTCATTAGGATGATCATTCAAGAACATAATTGATGGTATATTTTCATAATGATCAATGCATGTATTGCACTATAATAGTCAGTATTATTATTAGTTATGTCATATCGAGTACAGTATATCCATATAATGGACCGCTTTGTTTGTTGACATATATTATTCCTTTTTGCTTGGATCATTTACTATTCCTTTTAACTCTCCTCTCTCTCTCGCTCTCTCCCTCTCTCTCTCTGTGCCTTCACATTAACTCTCTCTCTGTGCCTTCACATTCTCCCCTCCTTCAACTCTTACTTCTCTCTCGCAGCTTTCCATTGTTTACATCCCCGTTCATTGGTCGGCTGCCTCCCCGCTCGCCCAATCACAACCCCCCAATCCCGATGACGTCACTCGTTGCCTAATATCGCTAATTTCACAACTGAGCGGAGTCGTCATGGTTGATTATATACGCCGCTCTCAGTACTTAGCCAAATCGTAAACACTATTCGCGCTACGGTTAAATATGGGACGCTATGTGATGCATTTCCATTAACTCTATTATTAAATTTGGCGGGATTTTCGGCAGCGCGGGAATTTCGGATGTTTTGGTATTTTTTCGCGGGCTTTTCTTTTGTCGGTTTCGGGGATTTGTCGGTTTCGGGGATTTGTAGGTTTCGGTCCCATTGGTGTGTTGGGAGGGATGGAGGCGGGTGAATGTGGTAGGCGGGAATATTAGCGGGTTTATGGTTAAGCTGGAAAATATAATATGTTTTTTTACGAGAATGGTGGTGGTGGTGGTGGCGGCGGCGGTGGCGGTCTGTTCATTGTTTACAGCCTCTCGTTTTTTTCCCTCTCTTTTGTTCATTATTTATCTTGTGTCTTCATTGTTTTGTTCTTAACCCCTTCTGTACCGGCGACGTCTTTCTTATTTATTTACTAGCTATATTTAGACGATTTGGTGCAGTTTAAGACAAATATGGGGTAGTAAAAGGGTTACGTGAGATAGTTAGAATTCTATTAATTGTTGGAGGCACTTTTAAAACTGAACACAATAATCTAATAGTATCAAGAATAAGGTTAAAGAGACGTCGCCGGTACAGAAGGGGTTAATGTTCATTCATTTGAGTAACATATTGCTTTTTTGACAGCCTAATGTATATATGGTATTTTTGTGATGAAAATTCAGAAAACCTAGCATGAAGAAATAATATCCACATCTACCCTCTCAACACTCTTCGAAAAGTAGATACGAGGTGCCGTTGTAAAAGCTTATCTCTCATTACCTTCACCTGTCCTGGCCTGACAACAGAAAAACAGTTATATTTTTGAGACCCGATAGTTTTGACCCTCAGGAGTCATCTTCAGGTGTAGGTTCCGGAGAGAGTCGAAACGGTCGTGTTTCTCCAATAACAGGTTTTCAGTTATGTTGGCAATATTATCCATAGTATATGTTTTTGCTTTTGCGATTCCCTAGCATATGGTGTTTAATTAAGTGGATGTTTTTATATTTTGGAACTCTTTCTCTGTCTAGTTTATAGCGCCATTATTTTGAGTTAAGACGATTGTCCCATTAGTTTGAGATTTTAAGACGTTCACTCCATTAGTTTTGAGATTTTAAGACGTTTGTCCCATTAGTTTGGCGATTTTAGGACCTTCCGCGCCATTTAGGTGTCGATTTTGTTCCTGTCAGTGATGATGGTTGACTTATAGTCCATTCGTTATTATTTGGCCAGATATCATGACATTATAACCTCTGTAACTCAAAAAGGGCTAGAACAAATGAGCTGTAGCTTTCCACACCTATTCCTTGGCTGAGTTTCCTCAAATGGTAGAACAATTAGCTTGATTAGTTTAGTCGTTTTATGAATTATAGGGCTCAATGGTCAAGGATATTTTGTCTATCTATAATGAATGAATTTTAGTAATTATTATGTTCTCTCCACCAACCAACTTTACTCCTAAACTCGATTAATGAAATTAACAAACACATGTGGCAGTCCGGGGATTCGAACCTAGGATGCTCACACCGAAAATCAACACACTTATGCATTGCACCACGAAGACAGTTAAAGAAAGGTGGACAAGCCTACGATTTATTATGCAGTTTCGAATCCTGCATATCAATCTAAGCATGTACACAATTTTCAACTGCGCTATCATAGGCTATGCATAGGTGAAAGGAAATAGTAATTAATGGGGCACTTAACCCTAGGGAAGGCCTCTCGATAAACTACTACTGAACCTGAATTAATTATTATGTTCTCTCCACCAACCAACTTTACTCCTAAACTCGATTAATGAAATTAACAAACATTTCATATACCGGTACCTTTGATCCTTTCGAAAGTGGATAAATTGTTCTACAAGTATGTATGTATGTATGTATGTATGTATATATTCAGGCACATGCCCCATTACTGGGGGAGGCCGACACGAGACAGAGCCCGAATAGAAATAACATTTAATGTTCCTATTATCAGGGTCTGGGACCACTTTCGCGTTCTCTCGCCCGTTTCTCTTGTCTCGTCGAGTAGGAGAATTATACAAGGGGAGGAGGATTTCTAGCCTCCTGCCCTCAGAAGGAAAAGTAGGACAGTAAAAGAGACAGACAACTAGAATACAAAAATAAAAACAAATTGAGCGTCAACTGATAGAAGAGGCTAAGGGTAATTTGATGGACCCCTTCTTCCTCATATTTTGTCCCATTAGTTTTGACATTTTAAGACGTTTGTCCCATTAGTTTCGTGATTTTAAGACCTTTCACCCCATGTATTTGACACCATTACGATCCTTTTGTGCCATTTAGGTGTCATTTTTTCCTTGTGAACGATTAGGTATAGACATAGACATTAAATTAATTGAATATTAATTGATTAATTAAAAACAATCTCCCCATAACGATGTGTAAGGAATTTCTTTGGATTATAATCGTTACTCTGGATGCTTACGGTTATAAGTGAAATGTGGCTGGATGGGACCGTAGTTTTTTTTTTTTTTTTTTTTTTTTTTTTTTTTTTCGTCAAAAACGGCCACACTTCTAACCGAGCACAACTCACGCAACCTAAGCAGTCGAGCCGAAGTTAGCTTAGGTTAGGCTTGATCTAGTTAGGGTAAGTCAGCTTAATTTAGGTTAGGCTACATTAGGCTAGGTATAGTTAGGTTATGTTAGCTTAGTTTAGTTTAGGTTACATCAGGCTAGATATACTGTAGTTAGGTTAAGTTAGCTTCGTTTAGGCTAGGTTAGATTAGTCTAGGTCCAGACTGCTTAAGTTAGCTTTGTTTACGTTCAGTTATCTAGGCCAGGTTTTGTTAAAGTGTGATTTTTATTTATTTGTTTATTTATATATGTATTTATTTAATATATATATATATGTATATATATATATATATATATATATATATATATATATATATATATATATATATATTTATATATTGCCGGGTATATTATTTTGTTTTCCTCCTTCGATCTCCTTCAAGCTCTTCCTAAATTGCAGGCTCGCAAGGTCAAAATCGACACCTAAATGGTACGAAAGGTCTTAAAATTGCCAAGCTAACGAGGCGAATGTCTTTAAATCTCAACCCTAAATGGCAGAACCCTTTTTTTTTTCTTTTTTTTTACATCAATACCAAGATACGCCAGCTAAAATATGGTTGCCGTGCATACAAAAATACATCAACTAATATTCACCAAACTCTCTATCCACCACAAACTCTTATAACTTGTGTATTCTTGTTTAATATCGATGTTTACGGCTCCAACTTCCTTACCGCCGGAAACTCTCGCAAGTGGTCCATTTGGGTGGTACTTATAATGCTCCTCCTCCGCGAACCGGGAATTAGGAAGGTTCGGATCCTACGTGTTTACCTCCTTGCTAGCGGGGGTGTCATACGAACGCTTTTACCGTAAATGTGTTCGTACGTGTTTTGTATATTGTTCGCATTGGAATCGACAACTAGACTGAGTGTATATAGTCACCTTCATTATTCCCCTGCTCCTCCATCTTTGTCTTCTTCTCCACCACCACCACCACCAACAACTCACCTTCATCATCCCCCTCCTACTTCTCCTCCATCTCCTTCTCCACCACCTTCCCCACCTCCATCACCACCAACTCACCTTCATGACGGCCCCTCCTACTCCTCCACATTCGTTTCCTCCACCAATACCACCTTCTCCAACTACTCCACCAACACCACCTTTATCACCACCACCACCACCTCACCTTCATCCTTTCCCTCCTACTCTTCCTCCTCCATCAACACCACCTTCCCCTCCATCACCACCACCACCACCAACTCACCTTCATCATTTCCTTCCTTTTCCTCCTCATTCGTCTCCTCCTCCTCCACCTTCCCCATCTCCTCCACCAACACCACCACCAACTCATCTTCATAATCCCCTCCTTTTCCTCCTCCTCCTCCTTTTTTCATCCTCGGAACAATAAGAAAACGAGAGTAATTTCCAGAGCACTTCCACCAATCCTAGTCCTCATTGCATCCTATTTACTTCCAACTTTTCTATTTTGTTTTTTCTTTCTCGGGTATCTGAAGTTGTGTTTTGTCTTTCTCGGGTATCTGAAGTTGTGTTTTTGCATTATAGTCCGCTTATATACTGCTTGTGGTGCTTATAGTCTATTCATTATCATCTGGCCAAATATCTTCATCAATAACCTCAATAACTCCAAAAGGAATAGACTAATCGGTCTAATATTGTTACCATTTGGGAAGAGTTATCCAAGGAATAGATGTGATGAGTTATAGATCATTTGTTCTAGCCTTTTTTGAGTTACAGAGAATATAATATGTCCAAATGGGTGGCCTACTTCTACTAAATAGACTATAGTAGTGTCATCGATTATGTTGTGTAGGTGTGTGTGTGTGTGTGTGTGTGCCTTCGAGTTTGTGTTTACTTGTGTGTGTATCTGGCAGAGAGAGAGAGAGAGTGTGAGTGAAAAAGAAAGATAAATCAAAGAGAGAGAGAGCGAGAGCAAGAGAGAGAGAGAGACGAGGGAGGGTGGGAGGATCTCTCTTGGTTAGCTAGGTGTAATATTTTTTTCAGGCTGACATGATTATAATGAGTCCCCGTCATATACCTGTATGAGAGAGAGAGAGAGAGAGTCCCTCATATGTTGGGGTAAATATAGGAGCTATTTATTTTGATGCTATATAATGAGTTCAGGCCATGATAGAGAGAGAGAGAGTGTGTGTGTGTGTGTGTGTGTGTGTGTGTCTCCGCGTATTCATAATTGTATTAATAATTGTAGTTTGACAGGAATTGAGTTTTTGGCTCTTATTGTCCCGCTTCCTAGACATTATTATCAATGACAATTACCCATATCCTTGCTCAAGGGAGATGGTAACCGCCGGGCATCTCTCAGGAAACCTTCATCAACCTGACCGGGATTTGAACCCTGGCCTGCTGGGTTGCAGGCGGGAACGGTACCACTGAGCTAGCCGCGCGCGCGTGTGTGTGTGTGTGTGTGTGTGTGTGTGTGAGGGAGCATTTTTGTAAACAGCCAAGGACTCGGGCTGATATCTTAATAAGGAAGGTGGAGGAGAATTTTATATAGACTAATTAGGGTTCTCAGAGCGTCTCTCTCTCTCTCTCTCTCTCTCTCTCTCTCTCTCTCTCTCTCTCTCTCTCTCTCTCTCTCTCTCTCTCTCTCTCTCTCTCTCTCTCTCTCTCTCTCTCTCAGCTTACAATATACGACTAGTTTAAGACCTACTAGTTCCCTTTGTCTTATCTAGCCTCTGTTTTAAGTATAAGGATAATTGTATTCTAGAGTCGTTTACAATCTATGGGTTAGTTAGGGTATAAATCAATACCACGGGAGAGAGATTAATAGCCACAAGTATTATTTATCTATCTATCTAATTATATACCGGTATATATTTTTTCTATCATCCAACTTCACTTCTAAACTGAATTAATTAAATCAACAAATACATGTGGCACTCCAAGGACTCGAACCTAGAACACTCACACCGAAACTCCTAAACTGAATTAATGAAATCAACAAATACATGTGGCATTCCAAGGACTCGAACCTAGGACACTCACACCGAAACTCCTAAACTGAATTAAAGAAATCAACAAATACATGTGGCACTCCAAGGACTCGAACCTAGGATACTCACACCGAAACTCCTAAACTGAATTAATGAAATCAACAAATACATGTGGCACTCCAAGGACTCGAACCTAGGACACACACCGAAACTCCGCGCACTTATGCATTACGCTATCAAGACAGTTACAGAAATATGCCAGATGCCATGATCTCCGAAGGGGTGGTTATAATATATGATTTTATTGTTGTGATAAAAATAGGAAAAGTGGGGATTGGGCCTGAGCATAAAGATAGATAGATAGAAAGATAGATATTATTTGTTATATGCTAACCTTGGTCAATGGCTATTTGATTATGGGATAAATACTGTACGTTTGTATATATAGAAAGAGAGAGAGAAGCGAGAGATAGAGGAAAACAGAATACGTGAATGCCTGGCGTTAATACTAAACAACACACACACCAAACACACACACACACACACAAACACAAACATGACACTCCCTTCTCTTTCTCTTCCTCAGGTCTTCCTGCCTCTCGTCTCCCACTCGTCTCCTGCTCTCAGAAAAAGTAATAAAAAACTTTTATTTATTGTATATATATATATACATATTTATATACAGTATATATACAGTATATACAGTATATAGACATTTACTATTATTGTTGTGTATTAGCACTACCAACACATGCACCCTATCACACACCCACACCCTATCACACACCCACACCCTATCACACACACACACACACACACCCACACCCTATCACACACCCACACCCTATCACACACACACACACACACACACACACCCACACCCACACACACAACACCACCACGCACATAACATCTTCCATGAAGTTATAGAATATTGATAGAAATGTTGAGGCAAAGGAACAGAAAAACTGAGTTCTATGTCCACGTCTGTGTTTCTGAGTGTTACGTTCTGGTCTCTGCATCTCTGAGTGTTGTGTTCACGTGTTTGTTTCTGAGTGTTGTGTTCTCTGTATATTTAAAGGTGAATTACATAAGCTGCATATGAAGGATGTCTTTCTGTGTATAATAACGTCAATTTAAGTCAGTAAAGAAAACAAATATTCAACAATTGTATATCTGGCGGCGTCTGGTAGTTGACCGTCTCGCAAATTTTATATCTGGCGACGTCTGGTAGTTGACCGTCTCGCAAATTTCGCGCCTTCCAGTATTGTGATGACGTCATAGATTCTGATAGGTGTGTATTTTATTTTAGAGTGCAAGATTTAAGGATATTTGTGATTACTAGAGCCTGTTAACGTTCTTTAAGGATTCCCTAGACTTCCATCAAGCTTATAATTACACCCCCTTGAGCCCCTTTCAAGATAAATTTGTACATTTTTCGGTAGAAAAATGTCCCGGCTGAAAGCCGGTTCCTCTTAAATTACAGGCTCGCTATCGCTCGCCAGGATAAAATCGGCACCTAAATGGCACGAAAGGTCTTAAAATTGACAGAAGTGGGTCGAAAGTTCTTAAAATCGTCAAAATAATGGGGCGAACGTCTTAAAATTAGAAAAGCAATGGGGCTAAACATGAGGGAGAAAGGAGTGCAGAAAAAAATCCCTCAAGTGGATATCTCCCCTTAAGTATCGTACTGTATTCGTTGTCTGCGTACCTCCGAGTGTTATGTCCTCGCTTTCTTTCTCCCTCTCTCTTTGGCTTGTATCCATTCGGCCCCATTCAGCCTACTGGTTTTAAGACTTTTAACCTCATCCCGGTGTCAATATTTTCCTGGCGAGCGGTAGCGAGCCAGCATATATGTATTTTTGTTTTTACAGCAAGCTAAATTTGTACATTTTTCGATAGAAAAATTTCTTCGAAGCCGGAATTCTCCACACAATGAAGGCTCGCTATCGCTCGCCAGTAATTTGTCGACGCCTGGATGGGGATAAACGTCTTAAAACAGTTGGCTGAATGGGGCCGAATGGATACAAGCCAGAGAAAGAGAGAAAAGGAGAGAAAGAGAAAACAAAAAGCAGGTGAACCCCCTTAAGCTGCTAACTTTACCGAGTGCCTTGATGATTTCCTAAAACGTTCAGAGGATGATAGCCATAGACAGAACAACGCCAGGAGACCCCGTGTTTCTGTTTCCTGGCGGTTTAAGGGGAGATTTCCACCTGGAGGATTTTTTTCTGAACCTCTTTCTCCCTCATGTTTAGCCCCACTGCTTGTGAGATTTAAAGACGCTTGCCCCATTAGTTTGGCGATTTTAAGAACCCTCGCCCCATTTCTGTCAATTTTAAGACCATTCGTGCCATTTAGGTGTCGATTTTGTCCTGGCGAGCGATAGCGAGCCTGTAATTTAAGGGGGTGAACCGGCCTCCGGCCGGGACATTTTTCTACCGAAAAATGTACAAATTTATCTTGAAAGGGGGTCAAGGGGGAGTAATTTTAAGCTTGATGGAAGTCTAGGGAATCAACTAAAACCCTCCCCTTAACCCCTTATATTCTGGCAACTATTAGATGATTTGGTTCAGCTTAGGAAGGACGTCTACTCATTAAAAAAGCTACTAAAGACTTTCTCGATTATTTCTATATATCCTTCTCAAGCTTCACAACATCGTCTAAATTTAACTCGAATATAATAATAATACGTCGCCGGTACAGAAGGGGTTAATGGCTGTCGAATCATTATACAACAATATTATTTCTACTTGAAGAGCTTATGATGCGTTTTAGATTTACTGTGTTGATATCAACTTTATAACCGGAATTATCTTTGAATTGTTATTATTGAATGCTACGATACCTTACCTGAGTAGCATTATAGAAGTGTTTTGTGTTGGTATAATGTAGATTGAATGCTGGCTTCATTTTAGCATGCTTTCTTCATTTTCATATATTGGCTTGTGTCCGTATATCATCTCTGTTGGTGTATACCGTATATTGTGTCCGTATATCATCTCTGTTGGTGTATACCGTATATTTGTGATTGTTGCTATATTTCTCTTTGTGCTTTGGTGTATGTATGTATTGTATATGTATTGTATATGTATTGTATATATGTATTGTATATGTATTGTATATATGTATTGTATATGTATTGTATATGTATTGTATATATGTATTGTATATGTATTGTATATGTAATGTATATATGTATTGTATATGTATTGTATATATGTAGTGTGTATATGTATTGTATATGTATGTATATTGTATATGTGTATTGTATGTGTATTGTATATGTCTATTGTATATGTGTATTGTATATGTGTATTGTATATGTGTATTGTATATGTGTATTGTATATGTCTATTGTATATGTGTATTGTATATATGTACTGTATATGTAGTGTATACTGTATATGTATTGTATATGTTTCAAAAAAAAAAATCTGTTTTTTATATCGGTCACCCCTCTCTCCATTTCTGTTTTTTCTCTTTGAGGGGTGCATATTCGTGTGTGTGTGTGTGCGTGTGTGTGTGTGTGTGCTATAGAGAGACAGACAGAATGTGTGTGTGTGTGTGCTATAGAGAGACAGACAGAATGTGTGTGTGTGTGTGTCTCTCTCTCTCCCTCTCTCTCTCTCTCTCTCTCTCTCTCTCTCTCTCTCTCTCTCTCTCTCTCTCTCTCTCTCTCTCTCTCTCTCTCTCTCTCTCCCTCCACTTCTTTATAATATTGGACTTGATGTTTTTGTTAGGTATACCATCTAGATAAAGACCATTGTACAGGCTGAAGGAAGGGGTATACACAAATGACCTACTATATATAACCCGTCCAGTACCGGTCACGTCCCTTTGTTATCATATTCGCCATCGCCGGTACAGAAGGGGTTAAGGGGAGGAACACCGTTTGTTTGGTCTATTAATTCATTTATTCATATATTTTTTTAGTTTCCTCCCTAGACCTCCATCAAGCTTAGAAAAACACACCCTAGACCCCCCCTTCAAGATAAATTTGTACATTTTTCGGTAGAAAAATTTCCCGGCCGAAGGCCGGTTCCTCTTAAAATTGCAGACTCGTTATCGCTCGCCAGGAAAAAATCGACACCTAAATGGCACGAAAGGTCTTAACATGACAACGAATGGGGCGAATAGTGTTAAAATCGCCAAACTAAGGGACCGAAGGTCTTATAATCTCAAAACTAGTGGGGCTAAACATTAGGGAGAAGGGGGTCCAGAAAAACGGTCTGCCTCCCCCTTAAGTAGAGGTAGTTAGTGTGTTAAGAGTGTGAGAATGGTCCAGGTGGTGGTGGTTGTTGTTTCCGGGTTAAGGGCGCCTTTTTTGCTCTCTCTCTCTCCCTCTCTCTCTGGGTTGTATTCATTCGGCCCCATTCAGCCTACTGTTTTAAGACGTTTATTCCCATCCAGGTGTCGATTTTTTCTTAGAGAGCGGTAGCGAGCCAGCATGTTTTTTAACTGTTTATGACAGCAGGCTAAATTTGTACATTTTTCGACAACATTTTCTCCGGCGAAGCCGGATTTCTCCATACAATGCAGGCTCGCTATCGCTCGCCAGGAAGATAGCGACACCTGGATGGGGATAAACGTCTTAACACAGTTGGCTGAATGGGACCGAATAGATACACGCCAGAGAAAGAGAGAACACAAAATCAGGTGACCCCCTCATTGTCTCATTGTTGTGGTACCTTTGTCCTGTGGTCAGTATATGTAGCCGACCACTGTCCTCTGTCCACACTCATACACTCTCTCTCTCTCTCTCTCTCTCTCTCTCTCTCTCTCTCTCTCTCTCTCTCTCTCTCTCTCTCTCTCTTTGTCTCTCTCTCTCTCTCTCTCTCTCTCATATATATATACTGTATATATAGTATATAGGGTGTTTCAGTTGACGTTTTCATAAATGACAGGACGTATTCGTCAGGCAATAATAAGACTATTTTATTCTATGACGTTGAGGGTGAGTATTTATAATTACGGAGATATTACACATTCAAAGTTATCGATAGTTACACAACACAAATACAGTCTAAGGGTAAACACGAATATTTCAAAGCTAGCCAGGGCAGAAAGGCTTTGTTTACATGTGGATAACAGGGTTAGAAAAGTGTTCGGAATCGCTCTAGGGATGATCAAAATAATATAATATTCCATTCAAGGGTTGAGGACTCTAATCCCTAGAGCGGTTCCGAAACACTTTTCTAACCTCGTTATCCACGTGTAAACAATGCCTTGCTGCCCTGTGCTAGCTTTGAAACATTATGCATTATGTTTGTACCTATCGATAACTTTCATGTGTAATATTCCCTTCGCACCCAGCATTTAATTTACTATTCTTGAAGAAGGAGGAGGAGGAGGATACTGTTCAAGAAAAAGGTATGCAGAAAGAAAGAAGGAAGAAAAGCCTGAAGGAAGTAAGAGAAGTAGTAGGTGGAGGCGGTGGTAGTGGTGGTGGAACAATAAGAGAAGTAGTAGGAGGTGGAGGTGGTGGTGGTGGTGGATAAGTGGAACAATAAGTAAGAGAAGTAGTAGGAGGTGGAGGTGGTGGTGGTGGTGGATAAGTGGAACAATAAGTAAGAGAAGTAGTAGAGGTGATGTGGTGGTGGTGGTGGTGGTAGGATAAGTGGAACAATAGTAAGAGAAGTAGTAGTACAAAGGAGTACAAAGGAAATCAAGCAACAACAGATCTAGTGACCCTTCTAGGTTGCTTGTCCTCCAAAACACTGAGGATCAAGTGTCCAAACAGTGGTTTAGAGTGGGTAAGGGAACATTGGAAAGGGAATTACTGCCCTGGAACTAATGTCCGTGGCAGGATTAGGAGTTAGGAGGGGACAGATGGGTTAGTAACTGAGGGGGGATAAAATAAAGTTATTCATTTACAAACGCAGTCAGTCGCGGGTTTGATGCGAGATATTTGTCTAGGCGGAGTTTAAATGAATCAACGGTGATGCAGTCTATAACGTTTCGGGGAAGCCCATTCCACAAGTTGACAACTCGATTGAAGAAGAAATTCTTAGATTCGTGTGAGTTAAAAGATTTACCAATAATTTTGCAACCGTTTCCCCGCGTGTACTTAGATTGGTCGATAGTGAAGTACTTACTACAGTTCATATTGTCGATGCCTTTGATGATTTTGAACACTTGAATTAAGTCACCTCTTAATCTGCGCTGGGTTAAAGGAAATAGAGTTAATTCTCTAAGACGCTCTTCGTATGGTTTGTTCTTTAGGCTAGGTATCATTTTGGTAACTCTACGTTGAACTCGTTCTAGCTTGGTTATATCTTTTTTTGTAATAAGGGCGCCAGGATTGAACGCAGTATTCCAGAAGAGGGCGGACTAAGGAATTGTAAAGGGTTAGGATAACTTCTTTGGATTTATGCTCAAATGACCTGCCTATAAAGCCAATTATTTTGTTTGCCTTCTTAACACCTTCTGAACATTGGTTGCACTCGTTTTTAGGTTACTCGATATTGTTACTCCCAGATCGGTTTCTCTGTTTACATTCTTAAGCTGAGTGCCATTCATCGAATAGTTTGCTTTCTCATCTAGGTATCCGATATGTAGTACTTTACATTTATCCGCATTGAAACTCATTTGCCAAATTTGGGCCCAACATGACAATTTATCTAGATTGTGTTGCATATCGTCAACTTGTTCTTTTGAGAGTACGCTATTTGCAATTTTTGTATCGTCAGCAAATTTTGAGATTGTACAGGTGAGACCCTCATCTATGTCGTTGATGTAAATTAGAAAGAGAATTGGTCCTAGTACCGATCCCTGGGGTACCCCGCTACTTACATTGGTCCATTTAGATGCCTTACCGTTTATGACTACTCTTTGCTTTCTGTCGCTGAGCTAATTTTCTATCCATTTCAACATACCGTCAGGTATTCCATGCGCTTTTAGTTTTAGCAGTAAGCGTTTGTGGGGAACTTTGTCAAAGGCCTTTTTGTAAATCAAGGTATATAATATCTACAGCTTTACTCTCATCGTAGAGGTTGAGGATATCGTGGAAGAAGTCTAAGAGGTTTGTTAAACAGGAACGTTTTTTTACGGAAGCCGTGTTGAGTATCTTTAAGTATGTTATTTTCCTCTAAGTGATTTACGAGTCTGTCTCGTATGAACACGTTTTCTAGCATTTCACATACAACTGAGGTTAAGCTAATTGGACGATAGTTACTGGGTAGGGATTTGCTGCCTTTTTTGAATATCGGTGTTACGTTGGCTAGCTTCCACTGATCGGGCATAGTTCCAGACTGCAAGGATTTATTGAATAGTAATGTCAGTGGTTTAGAGAGCTCATCCTTAGCTTCCTTTAGAACTCTAGGCGAGATTGTATCAGTTCCAGAGCGTTTTATTTACCTTGAGTTTATCTAAACAATTCAATACTTCTCTCTCTGTAACGGTGATATTGCTTAGAACATCTGAATTATCAATCTGAATCGGCGATGGTGTAGGGATATCACTGAGGTCTTCTGTTGTAAAAACTGATGCAAAGAAGGTATTGAGGGCATTACTCATTTGTTCTTCGTCTTTGGTGTATTCTCCATTTTCATCGACTAACGGTCCAACAGTTGAAGTAACGACTTTTTTTCTTTCTGATATAACTATAGAATTCTTTCGGGTTTGTTTTACTTTGATTCGCAATATGTAACTCTAAGGTCTTTTTACTTTGCTTAATTAACTTTTGGCTTTGCGGTCGTAGCTCCTAACAAATTTCAGCCGTTTCTTCGTCATTTTGTGAGGATTTTAATCTATCATTAGCAATCTTTTTAGCAACCAGGCAGTTTGAAATATCTTTATTTCCTCTTTTGGGCTTATTATTATGGCCTGGACGCCGAGTTTTCGATGGTATGCAGTCTTGCACTGCTTTTAGGTAAGTGGCTTCGAATAACTTCCAAGATGTATTTATGTCGTTATTGTGAATTAAAAAGCTCCAGTCAGTTTCTTTAAACATAGCTCTAAGTTTATGGAAGTTTGCTTTCTTGAAATTAGGGACTTTTTCGATGCTGCTATTTGGTTCGTTTACTAGGTAATCTTTAAAGTGAAAGTTATCGTACGATGGTCGCTGTTACTGAATTCATCACCAACATTCACATTCTCTATTAATTCTTCTTTTGTTGCAAGTACAATGTCAAGAACGTTATTACCACGGGTCGGGCGTTCCAACAAATTGATAAGGCGAACTCTCTTGCAAGTTCGCATACGTCATGGCCGGAGTGTGACTAAGAGTATCGCCCCACTTGGTCACAGGTAAATTAAAGTCACCAAAAATTACGGTATCGTTGCGAGTTACTTACATCTGCAATTTGTTCGTAAATATCTCGGCCAGTTTGCACTGATTGAGCTGGAGGTCTGTATATTAATGCAAGTATTATTTTGGTACCTTTATTATTCTTTATTAGCACAAAAGATTCGTCGACGTTCACAATTTGAGGTTTTGACAAGAGGGTAGGGTTAAGACTTTCTTTGATATAAAGTAAAACGCCACCTCCATTTCGATTTATTCGGCTTTTCTCAAACATTACATAACCGGGAAGTGAATACTCTGCTAAAAAGTCTCTATCTTCTGTATTGAGCCAAGATTCTGTTATGCCAATCACATCATAATTTTCTGTAAACACTAGCTCCTCTAAATCTGAAAATTTATTTCGTATGCTACGAGCGTTTGCATAGAAAACCTTTAAATTTGTTATTTTAGAACTCACGGAACGCTCTTTAATAATATTTTTGGTTCTTGTCGGATCTACATTTATGTTCATGGCTGTCCTCGGTCCCTCGCTGTCTTCGGTCCTTATCGCTGGTGGTCCTCGGTTGCCTCTGGTTTTTTCTTGGCGTTGGATGATTTATGTCACTGCTGCTTCTTCTTCTCGGATGGCGTTTTTTTTGATCCATGGCTGCGGACTGCTTCGTGTAGGAGACGACCCATGCGTGCTGAACCCACAGTGTTTAGATGAGTGCCATCCTTGCGGAACAGAGTAGGCTGGTTGTAGAAGTTGTCCCAGAGGATGATGAATTCAACTTTTCTTCCCTTATACACAAATGTTTTTAGTCGGCTATTTGTGCTGAAGCCCTTTGTCGTAGAATTTGTCAGGTGCGTCGATCTATGGAGAATGCCTGAGATGATGATATTCCTTGACTTGTTTTTGTAGTGCTGGATCATCTTGCGATATTTTCCCATCAACTCTTCGGATCTGGTGCGCATGACGTCATTTGAACCAGCATGGATGACAAAAAGGGTATTTTCATTTGCATCCTTTGTGGTATCTTCGAAGGCTTCCACAATGTCGTCCAGTCCAGCTCCTGGGATGCAAAATCTTTTTCGTTGATTTGGGACTCTGTCGCAGAACTCTTCGACCTGTCCTCGTAGGATGGAATCCCCAACGAGCCTGGTCTCTTCTGGTTCGTCTTCCATCTCTACCAATATCTCAAATCTGTTGGACGTGGAGGAGGAGGAGGTGGTGGTGGTGGTGGATAAGTGGAACAATAAGTAAGAGAAGTAGTAGGAGGTGGAGGTGGAGGTGGTGGTGGTGGTGGATAAGTGGAACAATAAGTAAGAGAAGTAGTAGGAGGTGGAGGTGGTGGTGGTGGTGGTGGTGGTGGATAAGTGGAACAATAAGTAAGACATAATGACGGGAAGGAAGGAAGCAACTTGGGGCAACATGTGCAGCTGGAGGAGGAGGTGGAGAGTGGTGGTGGGAAGTTTGTTTGTGGTGGCTGGTGTTGGCAGGGATGAGAGAGAGAGAGGGGGGGGGGAGAGAGAGAGAGAGGGGGGGGAGAGAGAGAGAGAGAGAGTATGCGAGCGAGAGAGAGAGAGGAGAGAATGGAATCGAGGAGGAGTCAGTCGGAAGTGAAGTGGATAGTGGGTGTGGGAAGAGAGAGAGAGAGAGAGAGAGAGATGCTTTAATATAACCAAGCGGTGTGTGAGGTACCTTGGGAATAATAGAATGACTGGAGAAAGGATAGAGAAGGAGAATAAAAACATTGCAGGATCTTGGCACAGAGAGAGAGAGAGAGAGAGAGGATTAGGAGATGAGAGATAGAGAGAAATATGTGGGGAGTGAGATGGGAAGAGAGAGAGAGAAGTGAAATAGACGAGTTAGGGGAGGAGAGGAAAAAACTTAGGAGAGGAGAGAGGAGATCACACACACACACCCACAGTACGTTACAGACTTAAGGCCGATTGACCCCGGACCAAAACTACGGTACAGAAAGCCTCCATCGAATGCCGGAGAACTATCGGAAATCAAACCCCGATTATCTCAGGAAAAATAGAGGGGTGGGCTTGTTTAAGGAACACGGTGTATCTTAAGGGGAGGTATGCTATGTCGTTTGTTCTTTGTTTTCTTAGACCGCCCTTTTCCCCTCAATGTTTTTAGCCCCATTATTTTTGAATTTTAAGGATGTTTTGCGCCCATTGTTGTTGAGTTTAAGAGTTGTTCGTCCCATTTTAGGTGGTCGTGTTTTTCCTGTCGAGCGATAGCGAGCCTGTAATTTAAGAGGAACTGCCTTCCCCTCTTTGTCTACCGTAAAAAAATTACAACTTTATCTTGAAATGGATCTTGGGTGTTTTTTAGCGTGTTAGACTCTAGGGATCAACGAAAGAATCCTAGTTTAAGATGGGGATGTCCCAATTTCTCGCTAGCCTTAAAAAACAAACAGGCGATAGGTCCCCTTAATAAACAAACTTCCATCTTAAAATAACAACTCTCATGCTCTCTTCTCTCTCCGCACCCACCACCCTCACGACACACACACAGCTTACACACCGATCACAGTACGGTAGCAAGAGACAACTATGGTTAAAAGCCGATGGACCCGGGACCAAACTACGGTACAAAAGCCTGTCCATCGAATGCCAGCTAATCGGAAATCAAACCCAAGGACCACGATGAGCTCTTGAACAATGAGGAGTGGTGGTGCTTGATTAAGTAAAGCAAACAAGGTCTTAACTTAATAGAAAAATTAGTTAATAAAATATAAAATAGAAAATAATTTATAAAAAAAAAAAATTAAAGAATTAAATTTAACTATTTAATAATAAAAAAAATAAAAAAAAAAAATTAAAAAAACTAATCTTAAAGATTAATTAAAAACTAATTTGGTAAATATGGATTAAACATTAAGTTATTTAAAAAAATTAAAAAAAAAATTAAATTATAAAAAATTTAAAAAACTAAAAAAAAAAACAAAATTCTTACCCCCCCCCCACCCCCTTAATATCTTAAAAAAATTAAAAAAAATTAAAAACTAAAAAATAAAAATTAAAAGAAAAATATTAAAATTAACAAAAAAATAAAAAATTTTTAGAAATAAAAAAAAAAAAAATTCCTTTTAAAAAATAAACATATTATAAATAACTTAAAAAAATTATAAAATAAAAAAAAATAAAACTTAAATAAAATATTATTTAAATATTTAATCTTTAAATATAAAATTAAAAAAAAAAATAAAAAAAGGGATTATAAAAATTGGGGGCGATGTGTGCTGTTTGTCTGTTGGACGTAATTGTGGGCGATGTGTCCCTGTTGGAGAGCGATTATGGGGCGATGTTTCTGTTTGGTCCTGTTTGAGTTGTGGAGAAGCGAATTATGGGCGATGTGTCTGTTTGGGAAGCGATTATGGGAGAGTGTGTCTGTTTTGTCTTTTGGCGAATATGGGGCGATGTGTCTGTTTGTCTGTTGAGCGAATAGTAGCGTCACAACATAATGAATAGTATTTGGCATGTTGTAAGCTCCATAAAAATCATCCTATGGCAACAACAGAGTCCATTATTTTTCTTGCCTATTATTATTGTAATGTTCAAAATTAAAAGTAAAAAAAACAAAAATGGTTTTAGTTCAAAATATGTTCTTTGGAAGTGAGAAAATTGCCAGCACAATGGGTATTTATTATTTCAGCAGGTTTAATATAGTCCTTGTATTTCTTCACATATTCATCCACATTTGCAACGAAAAATTTTATTCCCCGGTTTGTCCTAATCTAATCTATCTATCTATATGCCTGAGAGGCCCACACCCATTTTTGTTTTCCTATTTTTAATTTTCTATTTTAATATTATATCTATTATTTCGAAGTTTTAGTAGAGTAGATTTGTTTTCACCCTGTCTTGTGTAAACCATAATTCCAAAAAGTTGGGGGGGGGGGCTTATAGGTCCTGCTAGTCTGTTGTGCTCCCTAGACTTCCATCAATCTTTTTAACATTAACAAATCAGATCCATTTGTACATATTTTGGTAGAAAAAAACTTCCCTCCCTCAAAAGTAAAGCTTCGCTATAAGCTAAAAAAAAATCGTTCGCGTTCGTTCGCTTCAAGGAAAAATCGACAAATAAAACCTTAAGGGCAACGAAAAAAGGTTTTAATTATGTGACAAATAAATGGGGCAAAAGTTCTTACAATCCACCAAACTAAGAGGGAGGCGAAGGCGAACGTCTTAAAATTTCAAAAACTATGGTGCTAAACATGAGTGGGAAGGGTGCGTCCCGAAAAAACAAAAAAAAAGCACTCCCCTTAATTATTATGTTCCTAAAAGACCTTTCCAACAAAACCAACAATACCTCCTAAAATCGATTATGAAAATTTAACAAACACATGTGGCAGTCCGTGGATTCTTCAACCCAGTATGCTAAAACACCGAAATCAACACCTTATACATCGCACCACGAAAGATCAGCTTAAAGGTTGGTGGACACTGATTAAGGAAAAAAAGATGTCATAGTTACTCTAATACTCTTACTACTACTCCCAAATTACAAGGTTACCAAATAAAGTCCGCGCTAGATCGTAAACAAATGAACTAAAATCGCTAGAAATATGCCCACAATTTCTAGTATAAACTACATAACATACATACATACAATAAAATTCTAAGACTGAGGTTCACACATAACGGCAGTTTTCAGTCTCTTGTGTCCTAATGGCGCGGCGTTTCCAGCAACCCTGTTTAAGGGCTTGTTTTGTTCTTTGCTGTCACCCTCGTAGCGTTCTTGGATTTGAGATCGGGCGCGTAATAGTCAGATCTCATCTTCCTTTTTCCTCGGGTCCACCACCCCTTGGTGCACAGTCTAGCTTGCAAAAAGCAAGCAAGCTCTTCCCCTCCACAATCACATAACAAGAAAGACCTGTATTTTTTCCATTTTTTTTCAAATTTTCATCACACCTTCAGTTTCACTAAAGGACCAATTTTTGTTCATTCCATTCTCTCCACATGTCATAACCATCCCAGTCTACTTGTACGCATCACCCGCTAATAACTCTTTATACCTAAACGTCTCTTCAGCTCAACATTTGTTTTCTAATCCTGTGCCCGCCTGCCTGGCCCCCACAAGTACAGAATCCATCTCAATCTCACAAAACAACACCATTCTGCTCATCCCTCATAAACCCTATCCCTTTCTGTTTGACAACTATCCTCTACTTTAAATAAAACGGCCCAATGTTTCGTGAGGCAGACGTCATTGCACTTCTAACACATGAGGCACACAACCCACTCTTTCCCTTCCGGTGGAGAGGGCATTCTTTGCATGGTCGAGAATTTACATCAGTTTCTCTGAACTTACCCCAACAGCCACACCTAATTCCCTAAAGCAACAGTGGCAGCCGTCGTCCCCACCACCAGCGGCGAGATGGTCTCTCCTATGTAACAAAACTTGTTCACCAGCTCTCCAAAGACTCATTTCCCCAAATCACCACACAAGCCCACAAGGAGGATCATTCAACGTTAACAAGAGCTCCGCTCGCCTTGCACACTACGGCAACAAGTTCAATGAAGACTCCAAATTTTCCTTCCTTTCCTTTCTAGAACTGGATTGTAACTCAAATTTCTTTCCTCGTTTCTGACTTTAAATCCTTCTAGCCAGGGGTTCCCTTTGAATTTCTAACTACAAGCAAAACATACAAATCTACTGCACACCAAAAAACAAAAGCGCTTTACCCGTTACCCATGGGGTATAAAACCCATATCGACAGATGCTACATTGAATTGAAGTTGACGCCCACATTGGCTGTGGGGGCCCTTTCCACACACTGCCACATGGGTATGCACCCGTTTCTTTTTCCCACATTTCCCTCCCCCTCGTCTCAAATCTACAAGCATAACCTTGGTTTTGTTAAATTGACTGCTTAAACCCTTGCTTCGCCATGCCCTCTCGCTCGTCCTCGTGCTTCGCCCTTCCGTCTGTCTCTCTCCCTCTCTGCTGAATTTTTGGCTCAAGCATCTTGTGTGCATACTGTCAAACAGATATTAGGACTAATTCTTCTGCATACACAGTTCCAAAACGGGAATCCTCTGTCCCCCTGCCTCTAAAAACTAAAACTCTAACACAGGTTCCGCCTCCAGGACCTAATAAAGAGGAGTGGGGGAGTTTAGGGGTCCTTAACGACCGAACCCTTAAGTTACTCTACGGGGCTTTTTTTTTTCTTGGCTGAAACTCAATCACTCAGTATTAGAGGTCGTACACAAGTACCAAAAACAAAAAAAATACAAAACAAAAAAAAACATAGATACAAACACAAAAAACGCCCCTTCGCTTTTCCAGACAACGGTCACAAAGTCATCCACATCATTTCAAAAACTTCACCCTCACAAACTCTCGAATCAACCAGTCACCTCCTTAGACTACTTCTCGAATCGGCTTATATACAATCTTCATTATAAACCAACGCACCAATCCACACTCCCTTTCTTTTCCACAACAACAGAAACCAATTTTCCTCCTCATGAGGCCCACTGACAACATCTTTCTAAGTGCAAACCCCTATCAAAGGTCTTCTCTCCGGTCTACAACACAAGTAGCAAACTAAAGAATTCCCCCTCCTTTTAGTAAGACTTTCCCCTTGTCATCGCTTTCCTCTGGCAATTCCCCTGCATCGGTCTGCCGACTATTAAGAATAGCAATTCGGTTGTACCCCGTCCCCCTCCCCTTTCCCTGTGCATAAAACCAAACTGTGGCATATCATCAATAGAGTATTCTTGGTGCCTGATCAAACCCTCAAGGACTTTCTCTCTCACAGAACCTTCATGATTTGGTCAAGCATTTTCAGGCCCCTATAATTCCCTCTATCTAGCGCATCCCCTTTTCCATTTGTATATAATTTATTTACTATTAAACCTTTTGAGCCAATCCTCTGGGAGTTTCTCCAGCTTTAATAATGGTGTTTTATCCCTCAGTGACTAAGTTTACACCAATCTCCCCTGAGGCTTTTATCATCTCAGCAGCGACAATGTTCGGAGCAACCTGGAGTCTTTAACCCGTCCTTCATTGTATTAATTGGGCGGTGCTCACGTACAGCTGGTGCTCTCAGAGGATGGGCCCCAGATATTGGTTTTTTTTTCGATACTAAAGGTTAAGGCTGTTCCTTATATCTCCATTCAAAAACTCTACATTTAGGCAATTGTTCATAGAGTGTGCCTTCCTTTCCATGCTTTGCTTCTCTGATTTCATTTTCCGTCCTGGCATGTACACAATTAAATCTTCCTCTTTTATCGTTAATCTTTCTCCCATTATCTGTTCTAACACAACGTGTTCACCTATAATAAATCCTTACTGTCATTTTTAAAACGACTCTCGCCTAGCTAGGTTCAAATGCGTCAACTCTGTTGAATAATCGCTAGAATTCATGTTCGCTAGATGTAAAAAAATTGGGCCGTCTATATCTAGCGGGAAAGTAGCTAAATTGCCGACTTCTTGGGCGAGTTTTCGGGTTTCTATAGAGTAAGTTGGGACTGTAGACAAAAAAGACGTATGTTTTAATAGAATTTAACCCCAGCTAAATACTGTGTGTCCGTATGTACATTTAAAAAATCAATAACACCCATATGTCACTATAATAACATAAACCATACCATTTACCATCAGAAACGTATTAATTATTGCATTTTCTGTTTAATATCGATGTTCCACGGGCTGCAACTTACTTATATCCTGAAAACTCTCAAGTGGTGATTGGGCAACACTTGTATAAGTTTAATAGCCTTAGGACACACTGTATAGAAAACGTGACATTTATGCTAATATAAGCACATCATGGACACCAACAGTAAGAAAAAAAAATGGTTTACTACTGCTACGCAGCTGGTTTATGGACCCCCGTCCCCGTCGTGTTTAGCATATTAGTTTTGCTGTTTTTAAGGACGTTCGTTCCGTTTGTTTGGGCGATTTTGAGACCTTTCGCCTCATTTTAGTGTCAATAGTAAGGCCCTTTTGTGCCCTTTAAGTGTCGATTTTTTGTCCTGGCGAGCGATAGCAAGCATCTAAATTTAGAAGGAACAGGCTTTCGGCCGGGAACATTTTTTCTACCGAAAAATTTACATTTCTCGGTATAAAACTGAAAATAAATCGTCAAATAGTAGCCAGAATAAAAAAGAAACGTCGTCGGTACATAAGGGGTTAAGGTGTGCTAGAATATTAATCAAACAAACACGTGGTCCAGTTCATTGTAATTGATGTTAGTTATATTACAAAACGAGTAACGCCGTAGTTACGGTATTATAAGTTGTACATGTCGATTTGTAGTGGCATTATAAGGGGGGCGACGTGGGCCGCTTTGTCCCTTTTTCTGGACCACTTTCTCCCATCATGTTTAAGAGACACCTTAGTTTTTCAGATGATTAAGATGTTTGCCTCCATTTAGTTAGGTGTGTCCGATTTTAATAATATACTTTCCTTTCGGTCGGCCCACATTTCTTCGTTCAATATTTAGCCCTTTAAGGTAGTCGATTGTGTTTTTCCCTGCTTGTGAGACGATAGTTAAGCCTGTCGTAATGTTGGAAGAAAACCGGCCTTCGGCGCGGAACATTTTTCTTTTCTAAAAACCTTTCTAGCTTCCTACCGAAAAAATATAACACATTATTCTAGAAGGGGGATCTTAATGGATGTGTTTTTTTTTTTTTTTTTTTGTTTTTTTTTTTGTTTAATAATTGATGGAGGTCTAGGGGAGGAAACTAGACAAATAAACGAATATATGCAAAAATCACCAAACAAAACGCGAAGCGAAAAACAAGAAACCCCCAAAGAGAAACAAAGGGAAACAGTGGGCGGAAAAAAAACCAGCCTCTCCTCCCTTAAACTCACTCATAACCAAGTATAAAGCTTATGCGCTGTATAATAAACTATAACCAATATAAAGCTTATTGGTGTGTATAATAACTATACTATAACCAATATAAAGCTTATGTGTGTATAATAAAACTATAACCAATATAAAGCTTGTGTGTATAATAAACTCTAACCAATATAAAGCTTTATGTGTGTATAATAACTATAACCAATATAAAAGATTATGTGTGATAATAACTATAACCATAAAAGCTTTATGTGTGTATAATTAAAAACTATAACACAATATAAAGCCCCTTTTTGTTTATGTGTGTATAAATAAAACTATAACCAATATAAAGCTTATGTGTGTAATAATAAACTATAACCATATAAAGCTTATGTGTGTATACGAAACGCTTATAACCAATATAAAGCTTATGTGTGTATAATAAACTATGAACCCCAATATAAAGCTTATGGTTGTATAATAAACTACTAACCAATATAAAGCTTATGCGTGTATAATAAACTACTAACCAATATAAAGCTTAATGTGTTGTTATAAATAAACTATAACCAATATAAAGCTTATGTGTGTATAATAAACTTATAAACAATATAAAGCTTACGTGTGTATAATAAAACTATAACCAATATAAAGCTTTGTGTGTATAATAAACTATAAACCAATATCTAAAGCCTTATGTGTGTATAATAAACTATAACCAATATAAAGCTTACGCGTGTATAATTAAACTATAACCAATATAAAGCTTATGTGTGTCTAATAATAAACTATAACCAATATAAAGCTTGTGTGTATATAAACTATACACCAATATAACATAAAGCTTTATGCGTGTAATAATCAGACTATAACGAAATAGTAAAGACTTAATGTGTGTATAATAAAAACTATAAACCAATATTAAAAGCTTGTGTGTATAAATAAACTATAAAAGACCAATATAAAGCTTATGTGTATAATAAACTATAACCAATATAAAGCTTATGCGTGTATAATAAACTATAACCAATATAAAGCTTATGCGTGTATAATAAAATTTGGATTGAAATTTGAGTATAAAAGCTGCGCAAGTTTTCAATAATTTAACAAAAGTAAACTAATATTTAGTTAACTAGAAACAAGTACCGGTAGACTGTAACATTCGTATGCAATACAGAATACATGTTTATAATAGTTTTGCATAACAATCTGAACTTTTTTCATGATTTGTTTATAAATTTAAGAGGCATTTTATAGATGTTATATTAGCCAAACCAGCGATGTTTTCTAAAATGTGTTAAGTGGGCCAACCTCGTTCTTTCTTTTGGTTTCTCTCTCTCTCCCCCTCTGGGATGTATCCATGCGGCCCCATTCAGCCTACTGTTTAAGATGTTTAACCCCATCCAGGTGTCAATTTTTTCCAAGCACATTTATAAAAATGTGTTTTGACAGCAGGCTAAATGTGTAAATTTTTCGATAAAAAAAAAATTCTCCCGCGAAGCCGAATTTATCTATACAATGCTGGGTCGCTATCGCTCCCCAGGGAGAAAACGACACCCGGGTGGGGGGAAAAGTCTTAAAACAGTTGGCTTTATGGGGCCGAATGGATACGAGCCAGAGAAAGATAGAACATGAGAGAAAAAGAGCAGGTCAACCCCCTTACTCCTAAAATGTATACTAGGTAAGTTTGTTAGTTATAATAATAATGAATTACAGGAATTTTACAGTGTAGTGTAGACATAGTTTTAAAAAGAAAACATTAAGAGGTTACTTACTCTTCGCTCTTGACGGAGACATTGTCCTTGAGTGACTGCGAGGACGAGCAACTGCTACCCATTGTTGACAGTCCAGGCGAGAGTGGTCGAGATGCAAGCTGACTCCTACCCGCGCTTTTCCCTTTCCCGGGTTTTTTTATCTTTCCCGCGCTTTCCTCTCTTTCGTATTTTTCTTTCCCGATTTTTAATCCACGTTTTCTGCTCGCGGTTTTTTCCTCGCGTTTTCTTTCCCGGATTTGTTTTTTCTTATTTTTGTGTGCTCTTTCTACCCCTTTCTATCCCGGTACTATGTTGTTATATTACCGGCACTTTTAATTGGATTTCTAGTTTGTTCACCTTTTATTATCTTCCAAGTGCCTTTATTCTCATATCGTTACAAATATTGGCATATGTTACGGTATTGTTGCTACCGTGCTGACTTCCCGTAAAAAAAATCGCAACCAAAGTTACGATAAGTCGTGTATTTCCACCGATCACGCGAAACTTCGGAATGCCAGCGTACAATATATTCACATACTTTCCGTACTCGCTACTCTACTCACGCATCTCGTTTTCACGTTGTAAGCTATCACTGCAGTCTTTAGGCATACATAAATTTAACAAAGTGTACAATTTTGGCACATGCGGAGTTCGGCTCGAGTTTCAAAGGGACCCGAAACGTCCAATGGGAAGCAGATGTTTTACTTCTGATCTTTGACCCACTTTAAGGTCAAATCGGAAAGGTCAATGTCACTAGAGAATCAGTTACTATTGGCGGTTTACTTCTGACCTTTGACCCACTTTAAGGTCAAATCGGAAAGGTCAATGTCACTAGAGAATCAGTTGCTATTGGCGCTTGGAAGACACTCAATCGAAGCCCGGATAATTTCGGTCCAATATAAATGAAAAATTGGTTTGTTTATATTTTGTTCTCCACTGGTATGCGGAAGACGTTTAATACTGAACCAAACTGCGCCCACTGTGTCAATTATAATATGGAAGAGTCCTTAATACTTGGTTTTATTAAATAGTAGGAAGCTCACGTTGAAGATCGGTATGTAGTTTCTATTATGTTACGTAATCGTTTTTTGTTTTATGTATATTATCTGAGTGTGCTAATTTCCTCAAGACAACGTATTTTTTTCTTCTCCAACGAGTTCGTTACACTTTGGCATAACACTCAGTCATTCCTATTTCTACACTGCTTCCTTTGGCACTTGGTTGCTGATAAAACAATGTCTATAATACTAGTAAGAGATAGAGACTCCAAAATATATATAAATGTTTATGTAAGAACTTTTAGGCGTTCAGGCCTCTTATTAGTGTACCAAGAGAATACACCAACACAAATCTCAAGTGTTCAGTACAAATTAAGTGTTCTTTTGGTCACCTTTTACTCAGGTTGCTAGTGTTCTCTATATGTTTCGCTACTTATTTTATGGGAGCAATAGGTCGTTCTGCTTACGTGCAATATTATGTCATAAATGCAATCAGACGTCACTTTGATACAAGTTTTGGCACAATGTATAAGTTCAGATAGAGATTCCGTCTGTTATTATAATGTGTTTTAACTATAAGTCCACAGGCTAGTCTTCTCTACTCATGATCCACCAGCCGAGGTCCTTATTACTTGCAGGGGGATATGAGGCAAGGAGAGGTTTTATGAGTTATGGTCAGGAGCACCCTACCTCTACCGAAGCAATACTCTCCATGTCTTCCTGCCTGAGGGCTTTCTCACAAATTGGTTAGGAGTTGTTAGGCTACTCCGCAACAGGCCCTAGCTGCACGAGTACCTATGTGAGGATACTCTGGATATTTCAGATGCGGATATTGTGAGGATTGAGGATGTGGATACGGTGGGTAATTATTACTTGGATTGTTTGGGTAAGTCAAATAGCTTCGGGAACAGCCTTAGTTTTGAAGTCACTATTTGCTTTTAATGTTACTATTTGCGGATACTGTTGGTAAATCGGGTGGTTCTGGGTGACTAGAGTTTTAATGTCGGTAGTTTCGATGAGAGTTCCAGAGCAGCCACGAGCTGAATTGCTGTGAAGGAAGCCTGGTTGTCAGCACTTGCGCCTTGACCAGTGTGTCCTCTTGGTAGGTAGTCTGGGCCTCATAAGCGCCTACTCACTGGACCATGCGCACTCTCCTGAATCCATGCGCAGGTTCACTGGCCCATGCGCACTTCCCTGGGTCCTGTGCGCACCCTCACTAGGCCCCCAACTCAATGCGCAAGCTTACGGAGTAGTTCAGCTCTGCTCTTGCGTGGGTTAGTGGGAGGGCCGAGGGCAGGAATCTTTCACTGTGACAACCGGAGTACAACCGACGTAAACAACTTCTCCCGCCAACCACCACCAGTCAAATCTTTACTGTTTAGGATACTGTGTACTAGTTTAATATTACTAGTGTCCGTATTGTTGTTTTGTTAGTGAAATAGGTTATCTTCTTGTTCAATTATGCTTCACCAGTCTTGTCTAATTGTCACGGTTTGGGGGATTTAGTATACTTGTTCAATATAACTGGTAATGTTTTGTAAATGGAGTGTACTGTATATAGTTTTCACACTTGGGATTCCGTGTACGTGTTCAATATACTAGTGTCGTATTGTTGTATTTGTTAGTAGAATATAGTATCTTCACACTTGGGATATAGTGTACTTGTTCAATATTAGTAGTGTTATGATTTGTAAATGATATAACTTGTGATGAAAAATTACTTGTCCACTAGTCTTTTTTGTGTAGTGGAGTAAATTTTTAAGTGAATATGTTTCCGTTTATTGAAGCCCTGATTGTGAAACAGAATTGTCTATATATTTTTAGACTGGATTATTGGGTGTGCCACGAAATGCTACTTATTGTTCATAATATGTAGTATGTGTATGTATACTCTACCTTTCGTAAGGTTATATTTTGTGGAGTGCTATTTCATAAGTATGGTAACTAAGAATGTTACTATTCCTTTATGAAGTACCATACTATTTGTTATGTAAAATAGACTTGTATTTCCTATTACTGTAGTACTATTTTAGATGTATGCTTATTGTTTGTTATTAGTATCATCAATTTGCGCAGTACCGGTACTATCTCATGTGTGCTAAATTTGTATGTGTTATAGTTGTTTGCGATGATGTTTTTGTCTGTTGTTGTTTTTGTCTGTTTTATGTGGCTTTAACTGAACCTTTAGATTAATAAGTTGTTTATAGAATGAAGCAATTGTTAGTACTGTATTGTGCTTCTTAGTAATGTATTCCTTAGTATTTTGGATTTTGTTGCATTACATTTCTTAGTATAGTATTTCTTTGTATTGTATTTATTAGTAGTGTATTTCTTAGTATTGTATGTTTAGTATTTGATGTCTATGTATTGTAATTCTTAGTATAGTATTTATTTGTATTGTATATACATGTATTGTATCATTTAGTATTGTATTATTTGTATTGTATTTCTGAGTAATGTATTTCTTAGTATTGCATATAGGAGGAATGAAGCTGTCTGTTGGAGCGAGTGTATGAAGGATATGCTAGACAATCTTCATATAAATTTGTCTCTAATACATAGGTAAATACTGTATACACCAGTTCAGTAGAGGCTAATGCAAAATACCAAGTTTGGATTTAAGATACAGTAAGTCTATAATTCAACAATATTTCCATAGTGCATTTGATGGGAGTAAACTTTAGCTAAATCGATTCAAACTAATTATATTAAAGGTTTTCAATTATGAATCAATATATTAATTCCACATCAACGAGAGCTATTAAGTCTATATCAATTTAACCCTCTATAATACTGCTTTCAGGATCAGATGTGGATGTATAAAAAATTTAAATCAGTATCATCGTAATATAAAACTAAAATATCTCTACTTTTCAACACCATATGAGGAGGAGCACTTTATTGACGTTTCGCATCAGGTCAATCTCTCTGCCACGATATTATGAAACTAGACTATCTTTGCCACGATAATGTGAAACTAGAATATCTCTGAGAATCCTTTTATGGCTAACGTAAATTGGATCAAAAATAGTGCTTCACATTTTCAAGAATAGTCAGATAAGAACACATACAAATGTATAAAAATTGAATAGGCTAGATATTAAATATTTTTGTCACAAAGTTATGGAAGAAGCCAATATACTTTTAGGATAATATGATATGTTAATTAGTATTTATTATATATCAATAACTCAATGTATTGCTATGTCATTCAAATATATATATATATATTTGCTTAAATGCGTACCGGTATTGAGTTTGTATCAAAAATTGGTCTGCATTGAATGAAATATAGCATAGTATACTTTCAACATGAACGATATACTAAATACATATGTAACTAAGAAATGTATTACATATTAATTTTTCGAGAGAAAGAACAACAAATAATGCACGTGCAATAGCTATGATAAATACTCGGCAAGAGAAGTTTGCAAACTCTTTATTAGCGATTATGTTTCTTCAAGTTTATAATATGATACAAGTAACAAAATATGCGATATACACATGATTTTAGGTCATCATCATTATCAGCCTATTATTATCAGTCTATTACTCTCTATCCTCTCTAATGTTAGGCCTTAGGATAATATAAATATATAATATATAATTTTAATGATCGTAGTTATAATTCGTTGTAGAAAGAGTAATTATATATCTATATATGATTACTGTGAAACCTATATTAATCTCGGAAGAGTAGTTTTGGCATTAAACCCCTATAATAGTATAAGGGTGTCAATAATAAATGCACTTATATCTTTGGTAACTATAATGATATTATAGATGCACTTTAGGGAATTGTGATACGCATTCCAATTTCACTGATACGCAACGTGGAAAGAATAGTATCTAGTATTTTGTATTGATAGCTATATGGTATCTATATGGTATCTAAATTAATATCGCTATTGTGTTTAGGGTACCTATCAATGGTACTTGAATATTATGATAGAATAGATGTCAAGTTTCTATCTATGAGATTGTGATTTTGAAACTATAATGGTAATATCAATAATATTTTAACTGACGTACAGTACCAATAAAAATAAAAAATGCACTGGTAGAAATAGTACCTAGAGTTGTTTTAATGATAGCTACGGTGTGCCAAATTGATTAAACTGTTGGTATTATAATGGCATACTAATTCAACCACAATAGTCGCAGTTGTGGTAGTAATGTTTGTACCATTCATAAAAGTTGGTATTACTGGTGTGGTAGGTAAGTGGTAGTTGGTATTACAGATGTGGTAGCAATGTTTGTACCAATCATACAATTGCAGAGGATAATAATGTTGTTGTGGTACCTAAATAGTTGTAGCTTAGATAGTTAAAATGTGGTAGTTATGGTACGGTACTTGAAATGTGGCGGTTGTGGTAATGTGGTACCTAAATTATGATAATTGTGGTCGCAGTGAGAATCTCAATTGTGGTAGTTTTGGTATTTAGGCTTTGGCAGTTATAGTACCTGAATTGTGGTACTTATTCATATCACAGTTTTGCATACAAGAGGTCACAATCTGAGTAATATTATTATTATTATTAAATGTGTCAAAATAAGAACACACAACTATAACGACTGTTAGCGCTTTTGATATTAATTATAATTTATAATATTCACAGTCCGTTTCAGTGAACATGTATATAAATGAGCATATTTAAATATATTTTAGGTTTTTATAACATTTCTAGTTTATAATGTCCTTAGTTGTTTCAATCAAAATTTATATATATGTTTTTGTTCACAGGAAGCAAACTCCCCAAACCATTTATCGCAAACTGGGTAAATGTAACTTGGTATATGTTGAAAATAAAAAAGTCAAGTATGTTTACTTTTCTCGTGGTCTGTGTAGGAATATGAGTGGCGATTATTTACTGTTTATCTTAGTTTCCGGTCAAAGAATAGAGGAAAGAAAAAACTAATTCGGCGGTGGGTGGTGGATAGTTATGTAAGTGGTAGTTGGTATTACTGGCGTGGTAGTTGGTATTACTGGTGTGGTAAGTGGTAGTTGGTATTACTGATGTGGTAGGTAAATGGTAGTTGGTATTACTGGTGTGTTAGGTAAATGGTAGTTGGTATTACTGGTGGTAAGTAAGTGGTAGTTGGTATTACTGGTTTGGTAGGTAAGTGGTAGTTGGTATTACTGGTGTGGTAAGTGGTAGTTGGTATTACTGATGTGGTAGGTAAATGGTAGTTGGTATTACTGGTGTGTTAGGTAAATGGTAGTTGGTATTACTGGTGGTAAGTAAGTGGTAGTTGGTATTACTGGTTTGGTAGGTAAGTGGTAGTTGGTATTACTGGTGTGGTAGATAAGCGGTAGTTGGTATTACTGGTGTGGTAAGTGGTAGTTGGTATTACTGGTGTGGTAGATAAGCGGTAGTTGGTAGTGATATGTAGAGAAATATTAGTAGGTTTTGGTAGTGGTGATGTAGGTATTTAGTGTTGTGGTACCAATATGATCCCGTAATAGGGGTGGTGTATTGGTAGTAAAGTAGATTAACTGGTATGGTTGTGGTGGTAGCAGTGATTTTGTGGTGGTGGTAGTGATCGTGTTAGTGTGATTGGTATATAATTGTGGTATGTGGTTTTAATGGTGATAGTGGTGCGATTTAATGGTGTGATGACGTAGTTGTGGTGATAGTGGCGTGGTATTAAGTGGTTTTAATGGCGATAGTGGTGTAGTATTAAGTGGTTTTAATGGTGATAGTGGTGTGGTTTAATGGTATGATGATGTAGTTGTGGTGATAGAGGTATGGTGTTTAATTGATGATGATAAGTGTTTTAATGTATCCTGGTTGTGGAAATAATATCTTCCTATTTAGTGATGGGTAGTGGTGGTGGTGGTGGTGGTGATGATAAGTGTGGTAGCATTCAGGTCAGGTGGTGGTAGTTGTGGTACCTAGGGGGTCTCCTGGATGGTAGAGTAGTGGTATCGAAGAGGCAGTAATGGTAGGCAGTGGTCACAGAATGGTTTAGTGTGGTAGTAGTGGGTATATCGGTGGCTGGTATGTTAGGGTAGATAATTGTGAAAGTGTGTTGAAATTATAATACAACAATTTATGGTTACTATATGCCTGGTTTGGTAGTTAGGGTAAAATATTGTGCTAGTGGGCTGAACTTCTTATCAATATCATGGTCATGGAAGATACGTTATAAGTTATTAATGTATAGGCTTGCTTCTTATATATATTGCAGTTATCAAAATAGCCAAAATAGCTTAATAAGGTTAAATTGCATAGCGAGATAGGTGGAATATTATTAAAGAACTGTTTTATATATGAATATGTGATGCTACAATGCTTATATTTTGCTCGTGGTATAGTAATAGTGTTAAGATTTTAGCAGTGTTTATATTTCATGACGGCACTCGGTTCTTTGCAATAATTTGAAGTGTTATTAATTACAGTTATGACGTTATTTTAGTAATCGTTAGCATGATACGAGATCAACCTCTGTTTTGTATAGTAAGGATGACATTAAATACCAGTTAGTATTATGGTGCTTTGGCAGAGAAGATTAATTATGTGGAGGCAAAAAACACTGAACACGTGAAATTTGACGGTGAAAACCCGTATATTTACACTTTAGAACACTTATTTCAATATCTAGATTTCTCAACCGTATTTCCCCTTCAATTTACGATACTGTGCCCGTAAATTGTAACCCTGTCAATTATAACCGTATAATTGACAGTGAAAATCGTCAATTGCCAGATCCGAACACCTATACAATACTACTAAAATATCTTAACAGTAGTTTTCCTTCAATTTACGATACTGTGACCGTAAAATAACAAGTAATATTGGCAGTTTATAATTGTGACTGTTGAAATTATTGAAATGCACTATGTTGTCAATCGTGCTGCCTGTCCTGTTACCATATCATTATTATTATTATTATTATTATTATATTATTATATAATTAGTTTAATCTGACCACTGAGTTTCCTGTTACCGTAAATATCATGGATTTTTTTTTCTAACGGTGTAATAGATAATCAGGCTAAATATTCTGTATGTCAGTATTTTAGCGGTGTTTATCAGTGTAGCGTTGATGAGGCGGTAGGCAAAGTGGGTTCAGATGGTGCGCTGGTAGTGTGGTTGCCTTGTAGAGCACGGTAAGGGAATTTTCATATGGTAGGGTTATTTAAATGGCAGTGGTATAAATAGCAACGATTTTGTATTCCCTTATGATTATATAATTGATTTAATATGACTAGGAATTATTTGGTATTTTCTGTATAATTATTTTTTGTTATAGCAATTATTATTTATTTTGTTTGTGTTTAGGCCTATACTGTAGATGCAATTAATTTATATATTTATATGTATTTTATTTGTGACCATGAGAATGAAATGGTAAAACTGGCAATAATTATGTATTCTCCTCGTTTTATGCAGGGCTATGGGGCTATACTGGTAGAACTAATAATGTGTCTGGCTTTGTATCGATTATAGTTTCCTTTGCTGGTTGTTAATGGTAGAGTGAATTTGCGTTGTTAGTGTTGTGGTTACTTGCTGCGGTTGTTATTAGGTTATTATGTGCGGTTGTCAATGGTCGGTTGTTGCTGATTTGGCTATTTAGGTTGTAATTGTTAAAGTTGATTGTTGATAGTGATGTTATTTGTTGTGGTTATTGATGAGTTTAATTGTCCTGGTTGTTTTTTAATTGTTGTGGTTGTTCTTGTTGTGGTTGTGGTTGTTCTTGTTGTGGTTGTTAATGGTTGTTATTGTAGTTGTTAATTGTTGTAGTTGTTGTGGTAAATTGTTGTTGTTGTTAATTGTTGTAGTGGTTGTTAATTGTTGTGGTTGTTGTTAATAGTTTTAGTTGTTGTAGAGTTTAATTGCTGTGGCTGTGGTTGTTAATTGTTGTTCTTGTTGCTGTTGTTTGTGTTGTCCTTGTTTGGCATCTATAGTCTTCCTTCCTTTATTAATAAAGTGACCTTAATATTTGGTACTATTTCATTCATTTATTGTTACAGTTGATAATAATAATAGAGTTGATTAAAGTAACGCTGAATTTGGGATACACTTTGATTCAGAGATTATATAGAGATGCATGTGTGTGTGTGTGTGTGTGTGTGTGTGTGTGTGTGTGTGGTAGTGTGTAGTAGGTAGGTATCTCAATTTAGCTCACTGTGGTTGCTTAGTGTGGTTGAATGGTAGACCTAGTGTGGTAGTCGTGGCGGTTTGTGTGTATTTGTAGGCCTATTCTGGTGTAACAAGTCTATTTTGTTAATTGTAGTGATTTGTGTTTACCTCTTTTGGTGTTGTAAGTCTATTTCGTCTATTTTGGTGAATTACTTGACTTATTCTGGTGTGATAAGTGTATTTAGTCTATTCCCTTGAGTGACTGGCAGCATTGGGTCTATACTTGAGATTTATTTAGGGGTAACTGGATCGATCGGTGTGGTATACTGGTACTTATATCTTGGTCAACTCGTAAATCGGTGTGGTTGAGTGCTAGCTTGATCTTACAATGGTAGGTCGCAGTGGTGGTTCAGTAGGTCTATGGTTCTAATATCATCCAGTGCGGTAGTTTGCTTGGCTTACAGTGTGGTAGTTTGGTAGCCTGTGGTAGTGTGGAAAGTCTAAGTTGGTTGCATGGTAGACCAGTGTGGTAGTATGGTTCCTGGTTGACCTACTAATATGGTATGTTAGGTGTGTGTGGTACTATTTGGTAGGTGTGTGTGGTACTATAATTGACCAGTTTGTTCTAGGTTGTGGTAGACGAGTTTGGTAGTGTGGTAGTGGACTGTCTGGTAGGGTTGTGTGGTTGCCCTCTATCTCGGTATGATAGTGGTTGGTATGAGTGGTAGAATATGTGTTAAGTGTTGTGTGGTTCCCCTCTAATTCGGCATGGTAGTGAGTGGTAGGTATGTGTGGTGTTTGTGTGTGGTAGGTATTTGCGTTAGACCAAGTGCTATATGACTGATCTATCTTGTGTGGTAGAATGGTTGACTGGTAGGTATATGTGTGGTAGTGTGGTAGGTACTGTAAATGTGTTAGACCAAGTGCTGTATGAGTCTTCTATCCTGGTCGACTGGTAGGTATATGTGTGGTAGGTGTTTGTGGTAGACTGGTAGACCTATCTTGGTGGTGTGGTAGGTCGTAGTGGTAGGTCATCAGCAGGTTGGTTGTTGCAAGTCTCTAGGCCGACCCATCCTTTCTGAAAAAGATAAAATCACTGTTTAACAATAATCCTGTTTACACTGAATATTAAATTAAAATACAATACCTGCTAATATATTTTGCATCACAAACACACAAGACACACACAGTTCTCTCCCCCTCTCTCTTTCCCACACAATTATATATACCCGGTATAAATACAGTATATATATATATATATATATATATATATATATATATATATATATATATATATTATATATATATATATATATATATCTATACAGTATATATATTTTAAAACAAAATACTTAGGGACCAACAAAATGAGACAGAAAGGCAAGGACAGTTTGTTCAGTTTTCACTCGTAATATGGTATGACTGTCTGTATTCAATATATACATTTGATTGTCAGTGTTCTTTTATTAACTTAACCCTTTGAAGCTCTGACGCGTTTTAGCAGTTTATTTTGGCTATCATTAGACGATTTTATGCAGCTTAGGAAGTATCTGTGGGTATTAAAAGGGTAAATACTATCTCAATCAACCCTTTGACCTCCATATACCTTTACTAATATGAATGAAATCGTCTAATAGTAGCCAGAAACAGAACAGAAACGCGTAATTGGAACTTGAAAGGGTTAATTAAGTTTTTACCTATGCATAAACGTACTATTCACATTAGAGCTCAAGCTATATTTTTCGTTACCCTACAGTATGTATTGATGTATCTAGTATTTGTATTAATAAGCTATGTCCTATATTTCAGATATTATCCACTCAAGACTCCGAGGGTGAAGGGGAGGCACTGTCCCATCCACACACCTAGAACCGTTTTCCAACATAGTGAACATATTACAAAAACTAATGTATAGGTATAAAGTACCCGGTAGCTAAGAGGATTGATTGCGATAGCCTGTAGTAGCCTTTCAATTGGTAGACGTCATTCCTATGCTGAATATAATCGTCTAATAGTTGGCAGAACATAATGAAAAGGATGTCACCGGTACAGAAAGGGTTAAATATCAATAATCAATAATAATAATAATAATAATAATAATAATAATAAATCAATAAGGTGAAAATTGAGCCCGCGAGATCATGTGAGAGCTCTATGTATATGTATATGTATGTAATATGCATAGTTGTACTGTATACCGTATATATTTACTGTATAATTAATATATACAGGTTTATTTATTAGCATTATGTAGGGCAGGTGCGAGGAAAGGTGAATACAGAGAGGTGAGTATATTGAAGTGAGGTGAGGAAAGTGAAGTGAAGTGAGTAATGAGGTGAGGAAAGTGAAGTGACAGTAGCTAGACTTAACTGTGAGATGAAGATTGATATGAATTAGGTGAGTATAGTGTGGTATGAGGTAAGTAAAGTGAAGTGAGGTGAGGTGAGGTGAAGTGAAGTCAGTACTGAGGTGAGGAAAGTGAAATTACAGTATCTAGAATGAACTGTGAGAAGATTGATATGGATTAGGTTAGGTTAGTGAAGTGAGTGAGTGAGGTGAACAGAATGAAGTGTGAGGTAAGGAAAGAAAGTGAAGTGATAAGAACCACCATAAGAAGATTGACGCAACGTTAAGTATAGTGAAGTGAGTGAGGTGAACAGAGTTAAGTAAAGTGAAGTGATGGGAAGAGGAACCAGAAGAATATTGATATGAATGAGGTGAGTATAGTGAAGTGATTGAAGTGACCAGAATGAAGTGTGAGGTAAGTAATGTGAAGTGAGGGGAGGAGAGTGAGGTGACATTAAGATGATCTTAAAGATGTATAGAGAGGTGGAGTATCATGTGTTGAGTGAGGAAAGTGAAGTGAGATGAGGAGAGTTAGGTGAATGAGATGAGGAGAATTAAGTGAATGAGATTAGTTAAGTGAGTGAGATGAGGAGAGTTAAGTGATATGGGGAAAGTTAAATGAGTGAGATGAGGAGAGTTAAGTGAATAAGATGAGTTAAGTGAATGAGATGAGTTAAGTGAATGAGATGAGTTAAATGAATGAGACGAGTTATATGAATGAGATGAGTTAAATGAATGAGATGAGTTAAATGAATGAGATTAAATAAATGAATGAGATGTGTGAAATTAATGAGATTAGTTAAATGAATGAGATGAAATAAATGAATGAGATGAATTAAGTGAATGAGATGAGTTAAGAGAATGAGATGAGTTAAGAGAATGAGATGAGTTAAGAGATTGAGATGAGTTAAGAGAATGAGATGAGTTAAACGAATGAGATGAGTTAAACGAATGAGATGAGTTAAACGAATGAGAGGAGTTAAACGAATGAGCTGAGTTAAACTAATGAGATGAGTTAAATGAATGAGATGAGTTAAATTAATGAGATAAGTTAAATGAATGAAATGAGTAAAGTGAGTAAGAAGGATAGAGTTGAATAAGTACAGTAGAGTATGAGAGGTTAGGTGGGTGAGGTGAGAGCCATAATATGTAGGGCGGATGGAGAGAGAGAGAGAGTGTGTGTGTGTGTGTGTGTGTGAGGAAGGACCCACCCCCCCCCCCCCCTTATAACGCCAATGGACCCCCCCCCCCCCTCTCTCTCTCTCTTGCTCGCTCTTCCCTGAACGTTCTCGCATCTCTCTCTCTCTCTCTCTCTCAATACTAATATATATATAATACTAACTGACATTAAATCAGTACTTTCATCCCCTTTTATTCCAGTCATTATATACACCTCATAGCCTCATTCACTCCCTCATATCACTCATCTTAGTCTCATATCATTCACATCATGGACATAATCTCACTCACTTCACTCATCCTATCGGCGACACCTCACTCAAGTCTTACTCACTCATTTCACCTTAGTTAAACCCTGGTGTACCGGCGACGTCTCTTTAATTTTATTCTTGCTCCTATTAGACGTTTGTATTCAGTTTAAAAGGGCCTCTCGCAACAAACAAGGCTTGGAACTATCTCACTTAACCCTTTTACTACCACAGATCCTTCATAAACTCCACCAAATCGTCTAAATGTAGCTAGCATAAATTTAAAAATACGTCGTCGGTACAGAAGGGGTTAATTCATACCTCAGAGTATCTCATTCTCCTTAGCCGCATATCTACTCACCTCGGATATCAATTCACCCGCTCCTTATCTTGCTCATATCACAGTCTTCATGTCACTCGGCTCACTTCATTCCCCTCATATTGTTTAATTTACCTTAGACTCATATCACTAACTCTACCTTGCCTCATATTACACTCACCTCAGTCTTCATGTCAAACACTCATCTTAGACTCATATAATTCACTTGGTCACTCATTTTAAGCCTCATCATTCATCCTAATAATATATCACTCATCTCATAGTCATCTCACTTCACTCATTCTTCATCTTGCCTCATGTCACTCACCTTATTTAACTTTAACTCTTCATTTTGCCTCATTTCACTCATCTCAATCATTTCACTTCACTCATTCCTCTCATTATCTCATATCATCCACCTTATTTTAACCTTAACTCCTCATATTGCCTAATATCACTCATCTCATAGTCATCTCACTTCACCCATTCCTCTCAGTATCTCATATCACTCACCTCATCACTTCACCCACTCATCATGCTTCAAATAACCGCACTTCATATTCATCATGTCACTCACACTACCTCATCTCACCTAACTCACCATTCCAATGATTTATAATTCCCCTCATAGCCTAATCATCGTCTCATTCATCTTGGTTTACATCACTCATAGCATAGTCTCCTCATAATGTTATCTTAGTATCATAGCACTCATTTAATAGTCCCCTCATAATCACGGACTCATTCATCTGAGTTTTACATCACTCATAGCATAGTCTCCTCATAATACTGCCTCATTCATCTTAGTATCATACCACTCATATTATAGACCCCTCATAATCAGCCTCATTCAGCTTCGTTGTATATCACTCATAACATATTCCCCTCATACTCAGCCTCATTCAGCTTCGTTTTATATAATTCATAATTTCATATCATATTCCCCCTCATAATCAGCCTCATTCAGCTTCGGTTTATATCACTCATATCTAGTCCCCCTCACAACCACCGTTTCATTCACCTTAGTTTCGCATCACTCATATCACAGTCGTCATATCACTCACTGTATGGTCATGATCTCATTTCACTGCACTCACTTCCCCCTTTCCCTCACCTCACTCACCTCACCGTCCTCATGTCACTCACTAGGTCATACCCATCCAACTATGTACAGTATAATAATAATGTTCTGGGATTTTTTATTTTATTTTTTTCCCCACTGGACTCTTTTCATTTGTTAACGCCCTAGGACTAAGCATATATGTCTCAATATTTATACTGTCTTCTAAACGTTCATATTTAATTAAACTCATACATATTACAATAAGCATTTTCGTAGATAAATGTGGATACAATTATATATATACATATATACAGTATACTGTGTGTATATATATATATAAGGTTAGCGGTAGGGATGTACCGATGTATTGGTATCAGTATCGATATCGGTGGTATCGGCCTGTTTTAGGGATATCGGTGAAATATTGGTGGATACTGCCGATACTTTAAACTGTATTTACGCTCTGTATTTTCCCCTCTTTTATAATTTGTTGATCTATCCTTTTCCTGTTTGGGGACTACAGTCACTTCAGGATTGGCTATTGACTGACTTAAGTTCATGTCATAGGTGTCAATGAGGTTAAGATTTAAGATGTACGATTATGAGACTAATTTTGTAGCCTACTTTCATTCACAATTTAATTTTCTAGAAAGAATTATCGGTATCGGCTAAGTATCGGTGTATTTTCAGTAGCAGAGTATCTGTATCGGCACTAAATTGAGTATCGGTATCGGCTAGTATCGGTATATTTACTGCAACAGAGTATCGGTATCGGCTCTAAACTGAGTGTATGTATCGGTATCGGCTAAGTATCAGTGTATTTACAGTATCGGAGTATCGGTATCGGCTCTAAACTGAGTATAGGTATCGGCCAAATATTGGTATCGGTACATCCCTAGTTAGTGGTATCTGCCTCAGGTATTGGACAGAGACAAGGTACACTCATGGCCCTAAATACCTGTACAACCCATAGAAATCTGTACCGAACCCAAACCAGACAATCCAAGGCTCGGTTATATTCCACAGGCTTCACAACTTGGCTTTATGGGAGATAGACCGTTTTTTTGTACCCCTTTTTCCCTCGTGTTTAGCCCCATTAGTTTTCAGATTTTAAAATGTTTGCCATATTAGTTTGTCGATTTTAAGACTTTTCGACCCATTTCTTTGTCAATGTTAAGACCTTTCGTGCCATTTTGATGACGATTTTTTCCTGGCGAGCGAAATCGAGCCTGTAGTTTTAAGAGAAACCGGCCTTCGGCCGGAGGACATTTTTCTGCCGAAACATGTACACATTTGTCTAGAGGGTGTTTTTCTAAGCTTGATGGAGGTCTAGGAAGGAAACTAAAAAATATGAATACATTAATTAATAGACTAAAAGAAAAACAGCCACTGTCCCCTTAACACATCCACAGCCACACCACCTCACTACAAGGGACTAGAGTTCTCGAAAAGGGGCTCCAGTCCTGACGGTATTCTTGGCTTACAGTGTGCTGGCTTAATAATCCAGAAGAGTTGATTAGCCTCTGAAGTGCTATTTCAACTAACCACATCACTATAACATATAGCGCTCTCTCTCTCTCGCTCTCTCTCTCTCTCTCTCTCTCTCTCTCTCTCTCTCTCTCTCTCACTTGGCCTAATATCCCTCTACTCAACGACCTCTCTCTCTCTCTCTCACACTTGGCCTAATATCCCTCTACTCAACGACCTCTCTCTCTCTCACACTTGGCCTAATATCCCTCTACTCAACGACCTCTCTCTCTCTCTCTCACACTTGGCCTAATATCCCTCTACTCAACGACCTCTCTCTCTCTCACACTTGGCCTAATATCCCTCTACTCAACGACCTCTCTCTCTCTCTCTCACACTTGGCCTAATATGCCTCTACTCAACGACCTCTCTCTCTCTCTCACACTTGGCCTAATATCCCTCTACTCAACGACCCCTCTCTCTCTCTCTCACACTTGGCCTAATATCCCTCTACTCAACGACCTCTCTCTCTCTCACACTTGGCCTAATATCCCTCTACTCAACGACCTCTCTCGCTCTCTCTCTCTCACACTTGGCCTAATATCCCTCTACTCAACGACCTCTCTCTCTCTCTCTCTCTCACACTTGGCCTAATATCCCTCTACTCAACGACCTCTCTCTCTCTCACACTTGGCCTAATATCCCTCTACTCAACGACCTCTCTCGCTCTCTCTCTCTCACACTTGGCCTAATATCCCTCTACTCAACGACCTCTCTCTCTCTCTCTCTCTCACACTTGGCCTAATATCCCTCTACTCAACGACCTCTCTCTCTCTCTCTCTCACACTTGGCCTAATATCCCTCTACTCAACGACCTCTCTCTCTCTCTCTCACACTTGGCCTAATATCCCTCTACTCAACGACCTCTCTCTCTCTCTCTCTCTCTCACACTTGGCCTAATATCCCTCTACTCAACGACCTCTCTCTCTCTCTCTCTCTCTCACACTTGGCCTAATATCCCTCTACTCAACGACCTCTCTCTCTCTCTCTCTCACACTTGGCCTAATATCCCTCTACTCAACGACCTCTCTCTCTCTCTCTCTCTCTCTCTCTCTCTCACACTTGGCCTAATATCCCTCTACTCAACGACCTCTCTCTCTCGCTCTCTCTCTCACACACTTGGCCTAATATCCCTCTACTCAACGACCTCTCTCTCTCTCTCTCTCACACTTGGCCTAATATCCCTCTACTCAACGACCTCTCTCTCTCTCTCTCTCTCACACACACTTGGCCTAATATCCCTCTACTCAACGACCTCTCTCTCTCTCTCACACTTGGCCTAATATCCCTCTACTCAACGACCTCTCTCTCTCTCTCTCTCACACTTGGCCTAATATCCCTCTACTCAACGACCTCTCTCTCTCTCTCTCTCTCACACTTGGCCTAATATCCCTCTACTCAACGGCCTCTCTCTCTCTCTCTCTCACACTTGGCCTAATATCCCTCTACTCAACGACCTCTCTCTCTCTCTCTCTCACACACTTGGCCTAATATCCCTCTACTCAACGACCTCTCTCTCTCTCTCACACTTGGCCTAATATCCCTCTACTCAACGACCTCTCTCTCTCTCTCTCACACACTTGGCCTAATATCCCTCTACTCAACGACCTCTCTCTCTCTCTCTCTCTCACACTTGGCCTAATATCCCTCTACTCAACGACCTCCCTCTCTCTCTCATACACATAATACACACACACACACACACACACACACACAAACAGTATACTCAACATTATTCACTCAACACATAATTATACTCTCTCTCATACTAACAAATCTACACACACACACACACACACACACAAATAAACAAATACTACACTACATACACAAACTCTCAGTCACTAGTATTCTCTCTCTCTCTCTCTGTCGTACACACACACACAGTTAGAGTTAGAGTTCAGCAACAAACTGTTCCATTGTACATGTTCAGCCAAAGGTTGCAACCATCAATAAACCGTTTACAGTATTATTTATTATTATTATTACATTTATACCGGTACAAATAATCAAACGCTATACTATATACACAGAGTATCTCACACACACACACACACACACATTCTCTTTTCCTCTCTCTCCCTCAGGATATAAATAATTAAGACGTCATGGTGCCGAAAGGGGATAAGTCTTAAGTACCTTGGAGGGGGAGGGGGGGGGGGGGAGAGAGAGGTTATAGGATACTGAACCATTACTCTTAACCCTTTCAAAACACACACGGAACACACACAACCATACACATACATTGAAACGCACATGCATCCATACGTAAACACTGAAACACACAAACACACAACGTCCCTTGATTTTGGCCCTGTCACTCTTTCAACTATGGGAGAGGCACTCGCTATAGGCAGTTCTGCCTTTTGCCTCCCTCAATCACATACAAAAAAAACCCCACAAACTATACTGCATATAAAATGAATACGTCAGTGTAATGAAAGTTTTTAGTACCAATAGGGGGGGGGGGAACAGTTTAACCCTCTCCGACATATGACGCGATTTTGAACCTATTGGGGATACTTTAAAGCCTTTGTTACCATCGGGGGTATTTAGAAACCTTTAGTTTAGTTACTTCAACCTCTGCAGTTGGCTTTGAGTTAGCTGTGGGCAGAAAACTAATTTTGGAGAGGTAATTATAAGAGTGAGAGAACTCTATTTCTTATTGCTAATCTGGCAAACCGGCGTCATAAATGCGTGAAAGGGATAAGACGAAGGGTTTATTTTTTGGTTGATTATTTCATATTGATTTGAGTTCTAGTTTCCTCCCTAGAACTCCACCAAACTTTAAAAAAACATCCATTTGATCCACCTTCTTACATCCATTTGATCCACCTTCTACATCCATTTGATCCACCTTCTACATTCATTTGATCCACCTTCTACATCCATTTGAGATCCACCTTCTACATTCATTTGATCCACCTTCTACATTCATTTGATCCACCTTCTACATTCATTTGATCACCTTCTACATTCATTTGATCCACCTTCTACATCCATTTGATCCACCTTCTACATTCATTTGATCCACCTTCTACATTCATTTGATCCACCTTCTACATCCATTTGATCCACCTTCTACATCCATTTGATCCACCTTCTACATCCATTTGATCCACCTTCTACATTCATTTTTCATTTACATTTCATGTACATTTTTTCGGTAGGAAAATGTCCTTGCCGAAGGCCGGTTCTTCCAACATTACAGGCTCACTATCGTTCGCCACTCGCCAGTAAGGAAAAATCGACACCTAAATGGTACGAAAGGTCTTAATATTGACATAGAAATGGGACGAAAGATCTTAAAATCGACAAAACTAATGGGCCGAACATCTTATAATCTGAAACTAATGGAGTTAAACACGAGGAAGAAGGAAGACCAGAAAAGCGACCCATCCCCCTTAACAAGCTTAGCAACCAGACTGACTCATTCTGATTTCCCAAACTAACGGCACCTTTGGCTATATACATTACCTGTTTGGCTTGGTGCGCTCGGCTTCTCCACCCCTAGATATAGATACATAGATAGATAGATAGATAGAGAGCGTGAGATTAGATATATACAGTAGAGATATTAGATAATTAGATATAGAGATAGGTGGATAGATAGATAGGTAGACAGAGATTATTGACCGCAACAAAATTTACATCACAATTCATTTATACAGGTTTTGATCCATAACATATTATAAAATTCCATTAAAACAAATAATAATGCATTACATCGCCAATGTCTCACCATCATGAGTTGGCTAGTTATCTTGAACTCCATACTCTCTCATGCCACCTATGGTACCTAACTTTTCACTCACTGAAAACTATCTTCCATTACACACACACACACACACACACACACACACTCATACCATCACACACACCAAACTGACACCCATACCATTACACACACACAACAAACAGGCACACACACCATAACAAACACCAGGGGTAATGGAGAACAATGCTAGTGTAATAATTAAATTTTTTTTACTATACCAGAGTGTTTTGTTATTGTTAATCAAATGGGCAAGTATGTTAGGGCTGATGGTTTACAGTTTTAACGAAAGTGATATAATGAGTGATGACAGTGAGTGAGAGTTTGTAGGGTTGGGGTAAATTAGGTTTGACCGGCTACTGTGTGTAGAGAGCAGTGAAGCGAGAGTCAGTGTGGCAAAGAGGTAAGGTTAATGGTCTTTGAGAGTGAGAATGTAGGCACAGAAGTGCAAGTGAACTTTGAAATGTCAGGTCCAGGTTGAAGGTATTGAGGGATACGCCTTTACAACGGCAAAACACTCAATGTCATATATAACTTTCTACTTTTCCAATTTTTCTGTAGTGTAAGATAGAGAGGGAAGGTTGTGTTGGAGAGAGAGGAAGACTGTTGGGAGTGGCTTTGTTTTTATGTGTGTTATTAAGCTCTGTATACGTCGTCGATAGTGTCCCCGACTGGGTGACGAGCGTGTGGAAAACAAGCTAGGACCGTACTACCACGAACCCACTAAATGTCCGCCTTGGCCGGGATCGGAACCCAGGTCAAAGCAGATTAACATGTGAGCGGTGCTCTCCACTCGACCGCCGTGCGAGCTCAATGGCCAGGGGTGGTAATGGAAAATAAATGAACACCCTGTTCTTCAACATTAATTCTCCATTACAAATGCACTTGGAATAAATTAATGAAAGCATATGATCTTCCCAGGGATTCAAACTCGGGACACTACACCCAGAAACATAAGCATGCTAAAGTATTAGAATGCTTAGGCCTCTTCTTAGATATCATGACCTCAGGGGAGGTACCCCGTTTCTTTTATAATTGAGTGTACTTTATTACCTTTATTCAATTCACTTCAATTAAAAACATATATTGTCATAAACAAATTTACCTATTATGATACAATGGTTACAACATATAATTAAATATTAGTTTGTCCATGGCAATGAGGACTGATACCAGACAATTGATATCAATCTAAATGTCAGCTCAGTTAACCTATTTGAGCAGTGTGAGGAGCAAAAATATACGAGTTTGGAGGATGCACAATGCGATTGGTTGCAAAAAAGGGCGAGGATACGCTGTAGATACAATGAAAACAGTGTCAAATTAAAATAGGGAGGTTGGCATTGTAGGAAGTACAGAAGTCACAGCAGGATTAGTGTGGTGATCCCGATATTGACGCCACATGGATGTTGTTGGAGAAACATAAATCTACAGTTAGATGAGAGGGGTGGATATGAGCTACTTGAGAAGTGCATGAGTAGTATACTCACATGAAGAGAGACTGACAAATAAGGAAGTACGACAGCAATGTGGTGTGGAGATTTGGTTTTTTTGGCTGTGGTTGGAATGTGAACAGGAACCACCTTCAGGAGATTACGGTCATATGGGGCTATGGAGAGGTGAGTGACTAAAAGTGAATGAGGGTAGTGATGTTAGGAAGGGCAACACACACACATAAGGTGCCCCGGCTAACGGCACCAGTCCTGGGATCAAGGGTTCGGGTCTCTCTTCAGTTCAAAAGGTTTTTTCGGTTTACCCCGTATGTAAGAACGGGAATGCCTTAGGGTGGTCCCTCTCTAGCCCAAGCTTTTTAACTATTAGCTTGTGTTAACTTACAACGTCCTTACATCAGTGTATTTGTATATGTCATATGGTTGCGAACTAAGGCACCTCACGAGGCATCAAAGGTCACATGTGATCCTGACGTAGTATGGCTAGAATATGCAAGTTGAACAACTGTACCTAGGCTGTAAGAAACTCTGTAGCTATTCAGCCTCAAGGACTACAATTTAACAATTCCCCCAGCAAACCAATAATTTACCATTATGTTAGTATTATCAGCATTAGTAATATAGACACATATGCCTCAGGACTGCTGAAATTGAACAAACTACCAATAATTGTTTAATTAGTATTCGTATATATATTATACATACACCCATACCCAAAGGAATAATGGGAGCTCTGCTGTGTGTATATTATTAGGATGGACAAGGAATCATGCAGTCATCTTATTCATTACCACATCACACGGTATTATGGAGCACTGTTGTTGTTTATATATTAGGATAGACAAGGATCAGTGCAGTCATCCCCCCCCCCCCCCCCCCCCCCCCACCCCCACACCACACAACACACACACCCACATCACACACACCTAACACACACACACAACACACACACACACACACACACACACACACACACACCCACACACACCACACTCACACACACACACACACACACACACACACACACACACGGGATAATGGTAACACTATGTTATTTTACTTATTAGGATGGACGTTGCAGTCAACCTTCATAACATACATGCATACCGCGTACTGCAGTACAAACAACATACACACATTTCACTCTCTCTCTCACTCTCTCACTCTCACACACACACACACACACACACAAACACTTATAGTGGAAGACAAGAGTCATACATTTACCCATCGTTCATTATTTCATAGACCATTTACTCCCTCATGTTTGACATATGGACAGTGTTTGTAAGTAATTGTTACAGTATGGTGTGTGTGTGTGTGTGTGTGTGTGTGTGTGTGGTGTGTGTGTGTGTGATCACCTATTTGTAGTTTTACAGGAATTGGAGTTTGCCCTAGTGTGTGTCCAATGTAAAGCTTAGTTTCTATTGACTATCCAGTTGTACTTTTAAAAGTAGTGGATATTTCTTGCTTCTACAACCTCCGCACTTAAGTTAGTCCACCTATCTATCGTTATTATACGGAAAGATAAAACTTTTTCACATTGGAATTGCACCTCTCCTGCCTTAGTTATACATTATGCTCTCTAGTTATTCCATCGTCCAGCCTAAAAAAAAAATCCTCCCTGTCGATTCTCTCGAACCCTATTATGCATCTATACATTTGCTATCAGGTCTCCTCGAACTATTCTCTCTTCTAGCATGGGAGAAGCCCTAGTCTTTCTTAGTCTTTTCAGGGGGTTATGTGTAAAGTCCGCTAGTTTTGGGATAAGTGTGGTTGCTATTCGTTGTACTTTCTCCAGTTTACTGATGTGTTTCCTTAGATGGGGGGGGACCATACACACTGACTGCAGATTCCAAATCTAGGGTCTGATCATGGATGTGATTATCTGGGTTAGCATGCTGCTTTCATCCACACATTTGAATGCTACTCGCATAATTGTTATTAAATCTATATGTTGCTCCAACTATATGATTGAGGTGCTTCTCAGGGAATAAATGTTCTTGGGATTAATCACTCCTAGGTCCTTTTTCCATGCTTTGTCTTGCTGATTTCCTTATTTCCTAACCTATAACTTCAAGGGGAGGTGTGGCGGGGAGTGGTCTTGCCACTGGACTGGTAATCCAATGGACCCGGGTTCGAATCACAGTATGGTCAATGGGGGGAAGATATTATTGGGATGGAAATGTGGTTTGTACCTAGTATCAGCGCATTACCACAGCACACCGAAATGCCAAATAAATACCCTCATTGTTCCCTGAATTAAACTAGCATTGTATGAATCTTCCCATGTTCAAAAAATATGCTATAGGGGGGCAATGCCTAGTGAGTTAATATGCCTCAATAGGTGGCGTTCTGAGAGTGAGGGTCCGAGCCTGGGGGTTTGAGACTGTGAAGCACAGCGGCGGAGCAGCCCCTTCAGAGATGTAAGTTGACTCGAGCGTTGAAAAGCTTCGCCATGTCTCACTCAATAGAATGGAGCAAGACCTCACGGGCCTCACCGGTTTCAGCGGTGTAGTGTAAAGGCTGTATAGCCTATGACCGCGAGGGATATAGAAAAAAAAAACAAAAACAAAAAAAAAAAAAAAAAAAAGGTCTTCTGCCAACTCTTCCTCATTTCTAGGACGCTCGTGACACTGTTTGGGGTGGGGACATATTAAATTCCATCTCCCATGTTTTGGCTTCGCAGTTATGGATTCTGTCTAAGTCTCCTTGTAATTATGTACAGCTGTTTTGGTTTTGATGACGTGTTTCATGAGCTTTGGCGCGGGTGGTGAGACTGAGGAATGAGACTGGACGAGAGAGAGAAGAGGAAGGCGAGAGAGACGAGAAGTGTGTGTTGTTGCCTTCTAATGCCATCGGACACTACCCCAGGTCTGCCTCACCTTACGTGGCTTCGAAATAAAACGCACGCCAATCTGACACTCACTCCCTCATCTCTCTCTCTCTGTTCTTCACACTCACACTCATTCTCTCTCTCTCTCTCTCTCAGACACTATATATATATATATATATATATACACCCCTCATCATATATATATAATATTATTATCTCTCTCCCTCTCTCTCTTTTCACTCTCAAGTCATCAATAGCCAAAACACACTGGGCTTAATATCAAACGCATTCTTAGACTCACTCACACTCGCGCTGAGCCACTCGTATACAGTTCATCCCCGGTGATACTTTATGAAAGTAGACAAATAATGAGGTTGGATTGAAGAACGAGCTGTAGTTTCGTCAAATAGGCAGTGGGTTTTAATATCGATCTAATTAACCAACTGATAATTAATTAATAAAAAAATCCATAATATTTCTAAACAATTTTACTTTCACAAATAACGATAACGACGAGAGGACAAAAGGACTGTATTATGTAAGGATATAGGCACAGGGATGTAAAGTCAAGGAGCATCAATTTTTTCATGACGAGCGCACCTGTTTGGAAGGCCAAGTATCTCGAAAACACGCAAAACGCAGACAATACACAACCATTAGTATAGCCCAGATGACTTCAGAACTTGATTTTCGAGACTTCAAATAATCAGAACTGGTGTAATGTTATGTATATACTGAGGGAAACTGTGACACATACACACACACTCTCTTTCTCTCGCTCTCTCTCACCCTCTCACACCCCACACACAGTCGGTGCTTCTCGGGCAGTGTGCCCATAGGAGCTAGCCACACTCATAAGTAATTTGTGGGCCCCTAAACACACACACACCCACACACACACACAGTCCGATGCGAATGCCATCAGTATCTAGCACATTCATAACGTAATTTGTGCGGTTCCCCCTGGGACACACACACACACACACAACACACAGCACCGTCGGGATGCCATGAGTATCTAGCACATTCATAAGTAATTTGTGGACCACCGACAAAAAAAAACACACACAGTCTGGTGCATAGTATTTAGTATCTAGCACACTTCATAAGTAATTGTTGGACCCCCTCTAAACACACACCACAACCACCACAGACACACACACACACACAAAGTCGGAGTGGCCATAGTATCTAGCAGCACTCACAGACAGTAATTCGTGGACACCCTAACACACACACCACACTACCACACACACACACACAGTACGATGGCACATAGTATCTAGCACACTAATAAGTAATTACGTGGACCCCTAATACAAACAACAACACACACACAAACAAAGCACACACACACACACACACACACACACACACAGCCAGCCTAATAGACTAGTAGGTAGAGCTCTCGCTCACACACCACGATGGGAGGTCGGGGGTTCAAATCCACGGAGCGTTTTTTGGCGGAGACAAATTGGGATTGTCTCCTTTTCATGTTTTGGTTAGACCTACGTTAACATAGCTGTAAAGAGGTACATGGAAATAAGGTGGGGGGACGGGACGTTGTGAACGTTCAATCTGGGGTTGGCAAAAATGGTTACAAGGGCTGAGATGGGTATCATATGGTTCAACTTAAGCTGATGGCTACCTAAGCGTGTCGGGCGAGACCGGTACCGTCTATAGTGAGAATGGTACCATACAGATCCACCCCTGAAGCCTTCGTTTCCGAGTCTTTGTGTCGCCAATTGGCTCTAAAAAATACAGACTACAACACACATCCACAGCCAATGTCCAACGATACATATAACACACTTACACATATAGGGAGGCGGGAAATAACGAGCATGCTTCACTCCCGCAATCCAACATAGAGGAAGTACAAGATCGAGTAAGTACAGTTGGATGCCATAGTATGAATCTAGCACACTTCATAAGTAATTTGTAGACCCCCAAACACACACACACACACACACAC
>CM064524.1:39537216-39552216 GCA_032716605.1 Paralithodes platypus
TTTTCTCTCGTATAGTCCCTCTTTATTTCCCGCCAAAAATTTTGAGCACTAACTTCTATAACCCAACAATTGCTGGAGGCCTTTTTGAGACGGAGTAAAAGCGCCTAATAGTGGCCAAAATTAAGTTAAGGGGGGTCACCGATTTTTGTTTTATCTTTCTCTCCTTTTTTCTCATTCTCTGGCTTGTATCCATTCGGCCCCATTCAGCCAACTATTTTAAGACGTTTATCCCCATCCAGGTGTCGATTCCTTCCTGGCGAGCGATAGCAACCCAGCATTGTATGGAGAAATCCGGCTTCGCCGGAGACATTTTTCTATCAAAAAATGTACAAATTTAGCTTGCTGTCAAAACAAAAATATATATATGCTGGCTTGCTACCGTTCGCCAGGAAAATATTGGCACCTGGATGGGGGTAAACGTCTTAAAACAGTAGACTGAATGGGGCCGAAAGGATACAAGCCCAAGAGAGAGGGAGAGAAAGAAAAAAAAAACTAGCGAGGTGGGCCCCCTTAACAATAGGAAGGCACCGGTACAGCAGAAAAAAAGGGTTGACATCCATATAAAGCACCCCCCCCCCCGTCCCCCCCTAGTGTCGCCAGCTTAGCTACTTTCCCGCTAGATCTAGAGGTATTTACTTCCATCTAGCGACAATGTTTGTATACATATAACGACATTATTTCTAGCGATATTCTGTAGATTTGAGCCATTTTAGAGAGATAGTGTAGAGATTGTGGCGTTATTCTAGCGATATTCGGGAGATTTGAGCCATTTTAGAGAGATAGTGTAGTGATTGTGGCGTTATTCTAGCGATATTCGGGAGATTTGAGCCATTTTAGAGAGATAGTGTAGTGATTGTGCCGTTATTCTAGCGATATTCTGGAGATTTGAGCCATTTTAGAGAGATTGTGGCATTATTCTAGCGATATTCTGGAGATTTATTCTAGCGATATTCTGTAGATTTATTCTAGCGATATTCTGGAGATTTGAGCCATTTTAGAGAGATTGTGGCGTTATTCTAGCGATATTCGGGAGATTTATTCTAGCCATATTCTGTAGATTTATTCTAGCGATATTCTGGAGATTTGAGCCATTTTAGAGAGATTGTGGCGATATTCGGGAGATTTGAGCCATTTTAGAGAGATAGTGTAGTGATTGTGGCGTCATTCTAGCGATTATTTCTGGATAATTTGAGCCATTTTTTCTTTTAGAGAGATAGTGTAGTGATTGTGGTGTCATTCTAGCGATATTCTCGAGATTTGAGCCATTTTAGAGAGATAGTGTAGTGATTGTGGCGTTATTCTAGCAATATTCTGTAGATTTGAGCCATTTTAGAGAGATAGTGTAGAGATTGTAGCGTTATTCTAGCAATATTCTGTAGATTTGAGCCATTTTAGAGAGATAGTGTAGAGATTGTGCCGTTATTCTAGCGATATTCTGGAGATTTGAGCCATTTTAGAAAGATAGTGTAGTGATTGTGGCGTTATTCTAGCGATATTCGGGAGATTTGAGCCATTTTAGAGAGATAGTGTAGTGATTGTGGCGTTATTCTAGCGATATTCTGTAGATTTTAGAGAGATAGTGTAGTGATTGTGGCGTTATTCTAGCGATATTCTGGAGATTTGAGCCATTTTAGAGAGATAGTGTAGTGATTGTGGCGTTATTCTAGCGATATTCGAGAGATTTGAGCCATTTTAGAGAGATAGTGTAGTGATTGTGGCGTCATTCTAGCGATATTCTGGAGATTTGAGCCATTTTAGAGAGATAGTGTAGTGATTGTGGCATCATTCTAGCGATATTCGGGAGATTTGAGCCATTTTAGAGAGATTGTGGCGTTATTCTAGCGATATTCGGGAGATTTGAGCCATTTTAGAGAGATAGTGTAGTGATTGTGGCGTTATTCTGGCCATCCTCGACATTTATCTCCCATCTAACGGACGTAATTTGGTATCCCTGTGGAAACCCCCTTATTGCTTCAGTTCCTCCTCCAATGACTCAATCAACTGGAATGGGGGGGGGGGGTGACAGGACCTACCCCCCCTTATAACCCCCCCCCCCCAACCCTCACCCTCGGTAGCCAATTATAGTCCTACTGGGGGTATAGTGTGGTGTGGTGGGGGTATAGTGTGTGGTATAGACGGTAGGGGTTAGTGCTTCCTGCCAAGGCTCTAAACAAAAAAATGCAGTATGAGATAGGACTAGAGCCATGAAAGAGAGAAACAAAAAAATGAGGACGAGAGTGCAGAGATGAGAGAGAGAGAGAGAGAGAGAGAGAGAGAGAGAGAGAGAGAGAGAGAGAGAGAGAGAGAGAGAGAGGAGAGAGAAGAGAGAGTGAGTGAGTGAGTGAGTGAGAGAGAGAGAGACTGTTCGATTGTATTTCGTCATTTGCACTCTTCATACGTACGGAAAAAAAATACCCATTGAAATATATCATAATTGAGCGTTTATGTATGCTTTCATTTGTGTGATATATACTGTAACCATGCCCCCCCCCCCCCCACCCCCCCCCCCCCACCCCCACACAGAAACACAGACAATTTTTTTTTTTTTTTAAAGGCTGTATCTTGTGAAGGCCAAACCACGTGCTAAGGACATTATTTATGTTTTTATATATTTGTATATATATATATATATATATATATATATATATATATATATATATATATTTTTTTTTTTTTTTTTTTTTTTTTTTTTGACTTATTTATTTATCTAGTTTGTATCCACAGTATTAACCCCATCTCTCTCTCTCTCTCGCACTCATATTCACTCCCTCTCTCTCTCTCTCTACACACACACACACACCACGGCGGCAATGACCTTGAAGAACGCCGGAAGGTACGCACATACGCTAACCCAAGTGTCCCCTTCACCCTCAGTTTAGCCCCATTAACTTTGAGACTTTACTCCGCATTAGGCTACTTAAATTTAGAACATCCATTTAATCTTTTAGGCGAATAAAGTGTAAATTCACATACGAGAGAGAGAGAGAGAGAGAGAGAGAGAGAGAGAGAGAGAGAGAGAGAGAGAGAGAGAGAGAGAGACAGAGACAGAGATATTTACAAGGAGTTACAAGGAATTGTTAGTATCTGAGAGACCTTGCTGTCCATTCCGATGAGATACTGGAAGTGGAAGGAGAGAGAGTGTTTAGTGCACTACACTCATTACAGAGTGTGCACAATACTATCTACTCTTCTTCTTGAACTGCTCTACTGAAGAACTATTTACAACTTCGGAGGGAAGTTTGTTCCAGGTAGAACAGATCTTATATGTGAAAGTTTCCACAAATACTAGTGCTGAACTTTTTCAACTATAATGAGAGAGAGAGAGAGAGAGAGAGAGAGAGAGAGAGAGAGAGAGAGAGAGAGAGAGAGAGAGAGGGAGAGAGTCTAACCCTTTTGAGAACAAAACTCTAGGATTCTAGTTTTAACCCCTTCTGTACCGGCGACGTGTTTTCTAATTTTAGTCTCGCTATATTTAGACGATTTTGTGCAGTGTAAGAAGGATGTGAGGAAGTCAAAAAGAATGAAGTGAGACGGTTCGAATCCTTTAGTACAATTTAAGTATAATTAGGTGGGTACTTAAGGGGAGATTTCCACTTGAGGGATTTTGTTCTGGACCCCTTTCTCCCTCATGTGTAGCCCCATTGTTTTTGAGATTTTAAGACGTTAGCCCTAGTAGTTTGGACATTTTAAGACATTTTGCCCCATTTCTGTCAATTTTAAGACCTTTCGTGCCAATAAGGTGTCGATTTTTTCAGCGAGCCTGTAATGAGCAACCGGCCTCCGGCCGGGAAATTTGTCTACCTAAAAATGTACAAATTTATCTTGAAAGGTGGTCTAGGGGGTGTAATTTTAAGCTTGATGAAAACGTAGGGAACAAACTAAATACCTCCCCTTAAGGCATATTAGTAACCTTTTGTTTTCTATGTGGATGGGGGAGACAAAAGGAAAACTGCCTGTATGGCATAATATTAAAAATGTGCAAAAAAGGTACCCCCCCCCCCCTCTCTCGCTCTCCTGACAGCGTGTGGGATGTGAGAGTGAGGGATTGTGAAAGTGGGTTGTGTGTGTGTGTGTGTGTCGTGTGTTGTTGAAGAGGACGTGGGAGAGAGAGAGAGAGAGAGAGAGAGAGAGAGAGAGAGAGAGAGAGAGAGAGAGAGAGAGAGAGAGAGAGAGAGAGAGAGAGAGAAAGAAAAAGAGAGAGAGAGAGAGAGAGAGAGAGAGAGAGAGAGACTACACGGGATAATGCGGTAGGCCTGTATAGCATTTTTTTGTATATAAATTAATATTATCACCAACCCACCAATTAACTTACAAACAAACCTAATTAACGAAAGCAATGAAACTAATGAATACATGTAGTACTCCAAGGATTCGAACCTAGGATACTCACATCGAAATTCCGCGCACTAACCATTGCGCTATCAAGACAGTTACAAATACAGAACATGAGAGCACTGCCAAAAAGGAAAATATATAAAGAAGGCCAATGATCCAAACAATAAAGACAAAAGGCCAATCATCAAGACAATAAGGCCAATACATGATAAACACAGGAAGTAGAGAAAACATGGTTCAACAGAAAACGAACAATTGGAGTGATAGTAAGTTAGATGGATTATCAAACGAAAATGAATTAATTCAGCCTTTACCTAATCGTTAGGATGATAGGGAGTGTATGTTATGCAAGTGTGTGTGTGTGTGAGAGAGAGAGAGAGAGAGAGAGAGAGAGTATGTATGTGGGAGAGTGGAAGAGAGAAAGATAGACAGATAGAAAGAGAGAGAGAGAGAGAGAGAGAGAGAGAGAGAGAGAGTGAGAGTGTGTGAGAGTGAGAGTGAGCTAAAGCTAACTAGTCCTAAATGCGCCTCACACACACACACACACATACACACACACATACCAGAACCTTTCCTAAATAATATGTATATGGTCCTGTGACTCACACCCCGACGTATTGTGAACGGGGGGGGGGGGGGGGGGGGGGGGGTGAAGGAGGGAGGAGGGAGAGAGAGAGAGGGGGAGAGAGAGAGGGGGAGGAGGGTAGGAATGAGGGGAGATGGAGGGGTGGAAAAGAGGTGTAAGAGAAGGAGGGGGTATAGAGAGGGATAGGAGTATGGAGGGGGGAGGGAAGGGGGATGGAGGGGCAGGAGGGATAGAAGAGAGAAGAGGAGGGGGGGGGGGGGGGGTATAAAAGTAGGGAGGAGGAAGTAATACCCCAGAGTAGGAAGTGTACATTAGATAAGCCGAGAACAGTCGATGCCATGATGGTCTGTGTAGATAGATAGATAGATATATAGATTGATGGTTAGATAGATAATTGATAGTTAGATACATAGATTGATAGAGTGATAGATAGATGAATATATAGATAGATAGATAGATAGATAGAATATAAGTGTGGTTGTTAAGGGGGTACCAAAATAGAGAAAGAGGTAAAGCAATAAGATAAGATCAATAATGGAATAAGGACAAGGGGGGTGGCTGGCATAATAAGTGTGAAGTGTGGTTGTTAGGGGGATACTAAAATAAAGAAAATGATGAAGACGTGAAGGAGGAGAACTAATGGAATAAATATAGGGCGTGAGGATGGCAGATAAGTGTGAAGTGTGGCTGTTTAAGGGGGCACTAAAATAGCCTGTGATTAGTACCTTCCCTGTCTGACCTAAATGCCTTATTTGAATACCAGAGAGAGAGAGAGAGAGAGAGAGAGAGAGAGAGAGAGAGAGAGAGAGAGAGAGAGAGAGAGAGAGAGAGAGAGAGAGAGAGAGAGAGAGCGCGCGAGAGAGGGCAGGTACTAATACATAACATAATAATTTGTGATACAATAATTCGGTTACAATCACAGAGAGAGAGAGAGAGAGAGAGAGAGTGAGAGTGAGTCGCTGCGTAGTATAACGAACCGTGCCTAACAACGTAATAACTTTGTAAATAATAAACACATATATCAAACTGGGAGGCTTGTATAAATACAATAATAATAGTAATACAAAGACAGATCATTACAAAAGAAATCCAATACAAGATTACAAAACTCTAGTAAAAGGAACCCCTACCCACACACACACACACACACTTGACACAACCACCGATAAAAACCAAACAAACCAAACATGCAATAATAAAACAGATAAAACCGAAAACCAGTGATAAAATACACAGAAAAACAACAACATGCGAATGAAAACAAACCAAATCAATCGAAAACCATTGATAAAATAGACAGAAAAACAACAACATGCGAATGAAAACAAACCAAAATCCACTGAAAAAAAAAAAAAAAAAAAAACACACAAAAAACCCCCCCCACCAACCTGCAACTAAAAATAAACCAGGGTAAACACCAACCCGAGTAAATTGCCGGGTATATATCATATTTTGGGCTGAGCTACCAGAGAGTGAACGATTACCATTGATCAAGAGTATCAATCAACCAACATTACCCACCGACATTGCTCACCACAACCACCACTGTCATCTGATACCGACCGCAACTCTCCTCAGACGTTTTCGGGAGGGTTTCCCAATGTTTCGTTAATTTGGGTTCCTTGGTGTCGCGCAGGTACAGTTGGCCACATACGTTCTGTCCCTCTCCGTGATTTTATACGTGGAATTATATCGCGCATGATTGAATTGGCCACTTGCGAGTTTCGTTCTATAAGGAAGTTGGAGCCGTAGAAACCGATATTCAGCCGATTTACCTGTGCTAAAACACGGTTGTAGTACATTTGTCATTACATATGCCCCAATTCAACATACTCTCTAGCCATCAGAAACCTACATAAAATATGGCATTTCTATTTGATATCTACGGCTCCAACTTCCTTATAGCCTGAAACTCGCCAGTGTTGCATCACGAGTGTAGTTTCTTATGCAATGGTTGACTCATCTGATTAATCAACTGATAATTAAGGGGAGGTTTTTAGTTTGTTCCCTAGACCTCCATCAAGCTTAAAATTACACCCCCTGGAGTCCCTTTCAAGATAAATTTGTAAATTTTTCGGTAGAAAAATGTCTCGGCCGAAGGCCGGTTCCTCTTAAATTACAGGCTCGCTATCGCTCGCCAGGATAAAATTGACACCTGAATGGCACGAAAGGTCTTAATATGGGGTGAAAGTTCTTAAAATCGCTAAACTAATGGGGCAAACGTTTTATAATATCAAAAGCAATGGGGCTAAACATGAGGGAGAAATGGGTCAAGAAAAAATCCCTCGAGTGGAGACCTCCCCTTAAAAGACCCCACACTCCCAAGTCATTCATATATTATTTAACTTTTATGCATACAGCTCACTACAAGGGACAGAACTTATGTGGCCAACTGTACAGTGGCGCTAATAAGTCATGTATCAGGCTCGCTCTGTGCTGTATTAATGTCTGTCAGATGTTGAGTAAGGTGGGTAAGTGTAGGAACATCTGTGTATGTCTCACTCGATATGAAGAAATCGTGTTTAGATATTGCTGATCCCAAATTATTGATTAAAACATACTGGGTGCCGAGACATCACTTATCAGGCCGACTGTACCTACAATATTCCGGTGACAAATAAGCTACATTCCTGACGGGCGTTGAAATCTCTTAAACATCCAGCACTGCTCCTAAAGTTGGCCTAAAAAGGAAAAGACCGAGAGAGAGAGAGAGAGAGAGAGAGAGAGAGAGAGAGAGAGAGAGAGAGAGAGAGAGAGAGAGAGAGAGAGAGAGAGAGAGAGAGAGAGAGAGAGTATAGGGTTAAGGGGAGATCTCCACTTGAGGGATTTTTTTCTTGACCCCTTTCTCCCTCATGTTTAGCCCCATTGCTTTTGATATTATAAAACGTTCGCCCCATTAGTTTAGCGATTTTAAGAACTTTCACCCCATATTAAGACCTTTCGCGCCATTCAGGTGTCGATTTTATCCTGGCGAGCGATAGCGAGCCTTTAATTTAAGAGGAACCGGCCTTCGGCCGGGATATTTTTCTACCGAAAAATGTACAAATTTATCTTGAAAGGGACTCGAGGGGGTATAATTTTAAGCTTGATGGATGTCTAGGGAACAAAGTAAATACCTCCCCTTAAGATGCAATGTACGAGAGACATTTCTGTGCACTTAGCTCCCCCTCGTCTCTCTCTCTCTCTCTCTCTCTCTCTCTCTCTCTCTCTCCTAAAGACCACCCACCCATCTCACAATACCCTCCTCCCACACACACACACTTTGACTCATAATCATCTCTATACACCATCTTTACCTGTCCTAAATACACACACACACACACACACACACACACACACACACCCATAATAACCTACATTATCTTTCACTAGGTCTAAACGGTGCCTCTTTACTAATCTCTATGTTCATAATTCTCTCTCTCTCTCTCTCTCTCTCTCTCTCTCTCTCTCTCTCTCATAACTCACACACACACACACATATCACCTCACCTTTATATATCTATCTACCTCATTATTTATCCATATCTCTCTCTCTCTCTCTCTCTCTCTCTCTCTCTCTCAATAGCTCATAACTTACACACATACACACACACCACTCATCTCTCACTCAGGTTTTTGTCTGACTCTCAGTCGAATAGGCTGGTCTCTTTACGATCACTGCATAATGTTACTATTAAGTCACAGGCTCGCTATTGCTCGCCGGGAATAAATCGACACCTAAATGGCACGTAAGGTCTTTATATTGACAAACAAATGGGGTAAAAGGTCTGAAAAACGCCAAACTAATGGGGCGAACGTCTTATAATCTCAAAGCTAATTAGACTAAACACGAGGGCGAAAAAATAACTCACTTGTTCTTAAAAGTTCACATGTTTTAGTGTTCTCCATTCACTCTAACACATAATTTTTTTTGGTCATGTGTGTGTGTGTGTGTGTGTGTGTGTGTGTGTGTGTGTGTGTGTATTCGTTAGTATATTTGTATAATTATGTGTCATGCATATCATTGAAGAAAAAAAAAAAACCATACCGGTAACTGTTTTATTTATATTTGCAATTGTTTAATATTTGTAGTATCCCCTTTTCGCCCCCCTGAATTATAAAGATTTTTTTTTTCTCTCCTTCCTAACCTTTTCCTCACACGTATCTTGTTTTTCCCACTGCCTTATTGAAAGATATCCATGCCTAATTCTGACATCTCATTCTTCCTTCTTAGATGCCCTTATCCTCATAGGCTTGTCCCGTTTGAAACACACACACACAGACTCCCCTAAATACACACACACACACACACCTAACTACCTACCTACCTACAATATACACAGACTCCCCTAAACACACACACACTCCCCTAAACACACACACACACACACACACCTACCAATATACACACAGCCACACACACACACACTCCCTTAAACACACACACACACACACACACAGACAGGTGAACCCCCTACAGGTAAAATAATAAAAAAACTCAGTCATTACCTCTAAAGAACCCGTCGCTACTGCTACCACACCCACACCAGACACTCTCACTCAGGTTTAGCCCCATTAGCTTTATGATTATAAGACGTTCGGCCCATTAGTTTGGCGATTTTAAGACGTTCGGCCCATTAGTTTGATGATTTTAAGACGTTCGGCCCATTAGTTTGACGATTTTAAGACGTTCGGCCCATTAGTTTGGCGATTTTAAGATCTTTCGCCCCATTTTTTGTTAATATTAAAACTTTTCGTGTAATTTAGGTGTCGATTTTTTCCTGGCGAGCGATAGCGAGCCTGTAATTTAAGAGGAATCGGCCTTCGGCCGCGACATTTTTCTATCGAAAAATGTACAAATTTATCTTGAAGGAGAGTCTTGGGCGGGAAAATATACTAATTTATCTTGAAGGAGGGTCATGGGCGGGTGTATCTTTAAGCTTGATGGAGGTACAAAGGAAATCAAGCAACAACAGGTGGAGGTCTAGGGGGGGGGGAAACTGAAAACAGAACAATAAGATACATAGGCTAAATGAGTCAACAAATACGCCCATTCCCCCCCCCCCCCTCTTAAATACGCCCATCCCCCCCCCCCCCTCCCTTAAGTCTAAAGAACCCGTCGCTACTGCTATCATCACGCCCACCACCACCCACACCCACACCTGATACCCTGACTCATACCAGCACACGCCCATACGCCCGCGGTACCACACAGAGAGAGTGTGTGTGTGTGTGTGTGTGTGTGTGTGTGTGTGTGTGTGTGTGTGTGTGTGTGTGTGATTGTGAGTAAGTGTGTTAGAGAGAGAGAGTGTGTGTGTGAGAGTGAGTGAGTATGTGTGTTAGAGAGAAAGAGAGAGAGTTACAAGGAGTTAAAAGGAATAGTTAGTATCTCAGAGACCTTGCGGTCCATTCCGAGGAGATACTGGAAGTGGAAGGAGAGAGACTGTTTAGTGCACTACACTCATTACAGTGTGCAAAATACTATCTACTCTCTTCTTGAACTGCTCTACTAAAGAACTATTTACAACTTCGCAAGGAAAGTTTGTTCCAGGTAGAACAGATCTTACATGTGAAAATGTTTCCACAAATACTAGTGCTGAACCTTTTCAATTCTAATTTCCAGCCATGGTTGCGTGTTGTATTCATATTTAGACTAAACATTTTGCTATAACCCGAGAGAGAGAGAGAGAGAGAGAGAGAGAGAGAGAGAGAGAGAGAGAATATGTAACCTAAGAAGGGAGAATGAGATGCGAGAATTAGACATGGAGCGATTTAAGGGGAGGTATTTAGTTTGTTCCCTAGACTTCCATCAAGCTTAAAATTACACCCCCTTGAGTCCCTTTCAAGATAAATTTGTCATTTTTTGCGGTAGAAAAGTATACACGGACGAAGGCCGGTTCCTCTCTAAAAATAACAGGAGGCTCGCATCGCTCGCCAAGAATAAATCCGACACCTAAATGGCACACCTTTGACAGAAAAGGGTCGTTTATCCCGCGGGGGGAAGGGGGTAGGGGGGGGTGGGGTAGGGGAGAGAGGGGGGGGGAGGGGAGGGAGGGGGGGGGGGTGTGGGGAGAGTGGGGGTGGAGGGGTAGGGAGGGGGATGGCGGTGAGGGATGAAGAGGGGAGAGGAAGTGGGGAGAGAAGTGGAGAACGACAGGAAGGGAAGGGAATAGGGTAAATGAGAGACGGTAGACGGAGATGAACGGAGGGGAGCTACAGAGAACGAGGAACGATGACAGTACAGTGGTGAGAAGGGGATACCAAGAGAAAGGGCGGAAAAGCGAAGAGGGGAGAGAAAGGGAGAAGGTAGCGGGAAGATCCAGGAGGAAGCGAAAGGGTGAAGGGAACGAGAAAGAAGCGTAGGGTGGGAAAGAAGACGGTACGAAGAGAACCCGGCGAAAGGCGGACGGAAGAAAGAGGTAGACGGGTAGGAGAGGAGATTTGTGATAGTAGGAAGGAGAGGAGAGGAGACGAGAGAGATGGAAATAGGGAGGAAGGTGAATCAAGAGAAGAGGGTCAAGGAAGAGGAAGCTGAAAATAGGAGAGAGGGGGAGCTGAGTAGGATAAGGCCGGTGCAGTAGAGGAAATTGACAGAAATGGGGCGAAAGTTCTTAAAATCGCCAAACTAAAGGGGGCGAGCGTCTTAAAATCTAAAAAGCAATGGGGCTAAACATGAGAGAGAAAGGGGTCCAGAAAAAAATCCCTCAAGTGGAAATCTCCTTTTTCTTCTTTTGTGTTCTTTTGTGTTCTTTTGTGTGTGTGTGTGTGTGTGTGTGTGTGTGTGTGTGTGTGTGTGTGGGCGTGGGCGGGCTGACTCACACACGTCTACAGGCATAACAGACAGATGGGCGTTGGGGCTACATGGAGTTAAGAGGGGTCACCGGCTTTTTTCTCTTTCTCTCCCTCTCTCTTTGGCTTGTATCCATTCGGCCCCATTCAGCCTACTGTTTTAAGACGTTTACCCCATACAGGTGTCAATATTTTTATGGCGAGCGGTACGCGACGACAAGCATATATATATTTTTGGTTTTGACAGCAAGCTAAAATTTGTACATTTTTCGATAGAAAAAAAAATCCGGCGAAGCAGGATTCCCCTACAATGCTGGCTTTCTATCGTCTGCAGGAGAGAAAGAAAGAATCGACACCTGGATGGGGATAAACGTCTTAAAACAGTTGGCTGAATGGGGCCGAATGGATACAAGGGAGAGAGAAAAGGAGACAGATAAAAAAAAACGGTGACTCCCTTTAACATACCTACACTACCTCACAGGCCTTGCGATCCTAGCGAGTGGATCGAGTTGAGATCACAGTAACCCGATTAGAGAAAGTGTAAGAAGATAGTGGAGAGAGAGAGAGAGGAGAGAGGAGGAGAATCGGCGAGATGTGAGAGAGAGAAGAGAGAGAAATGGACGAGAGAGAGAGAGAGAGAGAGAGATTTACATAGATACACTGGCCAAACAGACCTTACGATCCAAACGAGGTGGTCAGGACTTAATTCTAGTAAGAGAGAGAGAGAGAGAGAGAGAGAGAGAGAGAGAGAGAGAGAGAGAGAGAGATGTACATAGATACACTGGCCACACAGACCTTACGATCCAAACGAGGTGGTCAGGACTTAATTTGAAGAGGAGAGAGAGAGAGAGAGAGAGAGAGAGAGAGAGAGAGAGAGAGAGAGAGAGGGGGGGGGGCAAAAACTCCCTCCCCCCTTAAAGAGGGTGAGGACCGCTGTATAGCACTAAGATAGGGGGGGGGGGCTGCAATCTCTGTAACGATAAGGGTCTCCAGTGCAGGGGTAGGGGCAAAGGGAGGGGAGGGGGGTTCATTTGCATCTCTCTATATACTTAACCTCGGCCTCTTTATGTGTTTCATCCCTCAGCAGACTCTTCCTCTTTCTTATCTCCTTCTTCTCCTCCTCCCTTCCATCCTATACCCATATCTTCCCTTTCTTCTCTTCTAGTCTCCTTCTTCTTTCTCTCTTACGCCTCTCCTTCCTCTTCTACCAAACTTCTTCTTCTCCTCCTTCTTACTCCTACTCTTCTTCTTTTCTTATATTCTTACTCCTCTCCTTCCTCCTTCTCCTCTTCCTTCTTGACACTTCTTCTTCTCCCTTCTCTCTACTTCTATCCTCCTCTTCTATCTTCTTTCTTCGTCTCCTCCTTCTTACTTACACTCCCTCTCTTCTCTTCTCCTCCTCCTTCCTCTTCTCCTCCTTCTTCTTCTTCTTCTCCTTCTTCTTCTTACTCCTCCTCCTTCTCCTCAATTACCGTAACACTGTCTATCAGAATAACTCTAATTCGTAATGAAGACATACCACAGATCGCAACGTAAACACAATTTCTGCGTACTTGTTACCCATGGCTGAAACTATGTTATTTCTTTCCCAAGACCTGAGATGTAGAATTAGCATAGACTACTAATTAATCTCCTTTCATCCTATCAATTTAATTCAATCCAATTCAATTAAAAATGGTATATTGTTACAATAATAAACTAATGTCCTGCCACAGACATTAGTTCCAGGGCAGTAGTTCCCTATCCAATGTTCCCTTACCCACTCTAAACCACTGTTTGGACACTTGATCCTCAGTGTTTTGGAGGACAAGTAGCCTAGAAGGGTCACTAGACCTGTTGTTGCTTGATTTCCTTTGTACTCCTTTGTACAACTAGGTACATGTTGTTTACAAAAAAGATGTTAAATTTCATGTCTGTTTTCCATGCTAAGTGGTATTTGTTCTCAACTATTTCCAAGCCAGAGTAAGCTGGAGGGAGTGGTGGGTGGGGAGGAGCCTTCTGCTTTACTATAATTGTCTTGACCTAGTAATTAGTAGCTTAGCAGTGTAGATATCCAAACTGCCCCGTAAAGACCAATAGGTATGTTGCAGTTTGTAAGTCCTTTGCATTCCTCCTCCTCCTCCTCTTCCTCACTCCTCTTCCTCTTTCTTACTCCTCCTCCTTCTGTCTTCCTCTCTTCTTCTTCCTCCTCCTCTTCCTCACTCCTCCTCCTTCTGTCTTCCGCTCCTCCTTCTCTTATCTTTCTTCTTCTTGTATCCTCTTCTCGTTCTGATCCTTCTCTACGTTCCTCCTTCCTTTCCCCCCTTCCTCCTTCCTCCTTCCTCCTTACTTTCCCCCCTTCCTCCTTCCTCCTTCCTTTCCCCCCTTCCTCCTTCCTCCTTCCTCCTTCCTCCTTCTCCTCTCCTCTTTTCATCTGTCTCTTCTCTTTCTCTATGTACTTAACCTCGGCCTCTTTACATATTTCCTCCAACACCCTTCTCACACTTCTTCTTCTTCTTCTCCGTCTTCTTCTTCTTCTTCTTCTTCACTGCTGCGTGTTTGATATGCAGACAAGGGCACACAATGGCTGGTGTTGTCCGGAGTGACCGGTACACCGTAGGGCCACTGGTCTGGAGGGGCGGTGGCTAATTGGTTAAGATAAGAAGGTAGGTGTTTCGATAATTACCTGGTTTGCTAAGTTAGTTTGCATTCATTCGGTGACCTTGGCTTGTTAGTAAGTAGGTAGGTTGGTTGGTAGGTAGGTAGGTGGGTAGGTAGGTGGGTAGGTAGGTATGTGGGTATGTAGGTAGGTAGGTAGGTAGGTAGGTAGGTAGGTAGTGTGGGGTGGTGGTGGGTAGGTAGGTAGGTAGGTAGGTAGGTAGGTAGGTAGGTAGGTAGGTAGGTAGGTAGGTGGGTGGGTGGGTAGGTGGGTAGGTAGGTAGGTAGGTAGGTGGGTGGGTAGATAGATAGTTAGGTAGGTGGGTGGGTGGGTAGGTAGGTAGGTAGGTGGGTGGGTAAGTGGATAAGATAGGTAGGTGGGTGGGTAAGTGGATAAGATAGGTAGGTGGGTGGGTGGGGTGGTAGATCGGTAGCTAGGTAGGTTAGGTAGGTGCGTAGGTAGGTGGTCGGTACGTGGGTAGGTAGGTGGGAGGTAGGTGGGTAGGTAGATAGGTAGGTGGAGAGGTGTGTTGGTGGGTAGGTAGGTAGGTGGGTGGGTAGGTGGGTGGGTGGTAGGTAGGGTGGGTTGGGTGGGCTAGGTTGGTAGGTAGGTAGGTAGGGGGGTGGTAGGTAGGTAGGTAGGTAGGTGCATGGTTGGTAGGTAGGTAGGTTAG
>CM064524.1:39557216-39576094 GCA_032716605.1 Paralithodes platypus
AGACACTTCATAAATTATACCTCGATTGATTTAATGTGACGATTTTAATTATGGTAGCACTAAAGAGAAATTAAATACTATTAGCGATGTCATACTTAACCCTTTCAGTACCAGCGACGTATGTTATATCTTCTTAAGCTAGCTATATTTAGACTAGATTATGCAGCTTAGTAAGGCTCTGTGGTCGGTTGGAGGGTTGATGGGAGTTAGTTCGAAGCCTGTTCATTGCTGGAGGCCCCTTTTAAACTGAATACAATCGCTTAACCCTCTCCGACATATGACGCGATTTTGAGCCAATTAGGGATACTTTAAAGCCCTTGTTACCATCAGGGGTATTTAGAAACCTTTAGTTTAGTTACTTCAACCTCTGCAGTTGTCTTTGAGTTAGCTGTGTTGAGCCGATTAGGGTTACTTTAAAGCCTTTGTTACCATCAGGGGCATTTAGAAACCTTTAGTTTAGTTACTTCAACCTCTGCAGTTGTCTTTGAGTTAGCTGTGTTGAGCCTATTGGGGATACTTTAAAGCGTTTGTTACCATCAGGGGTATTTAGAAACCTTTAGTTTAGTTACTTCAACCTCTGCAGTTGTCTTTGAGTTAGCTGTGTTGAGCCTATTGGGGATACTTTAAAGCCTTTGTTACCATCAGGGTATTTAGAAACCTTTAGTTTAGTTACTTCAACCTCTGCAGTTGTCTTTGAGTTAGCTGTGGGCAGAAAACTAATTGTGGAGAGGTAATTATAAGAGTGAGAGAACTCTATTTCTTATTGTTAATCTGGCACCCTCTGCGTCATATGAGTCTGAAGGGGTTAATAGTAGCCAGAATAAAGTTACGAACACGATACCGGTACTGAACGGGTGGTTAAGGGGAGGTGGTTGTTTTCCTGGCCCTCCGTCTCCCTCATGTTTTGCCCCGATAGTTATCAGATTATAAGACATTTTTTGTTTCTCCCTTAGTTTGGCGATTTTCAGACCTTTCACCCCATTTTCTTTGTCAATTCTGGTACCCCTTCTCCCTCATGTTTTGCCCCGATAGTTATCAGATCACAAGACGCTCTAACTTCCATTAGTTTGGCGATTTTCAGACCTTTCGCCCCCTTTCTTTGTCAATATTAAGACCTTTCGTGCCATTTAGGAGCCCTGGTTTGGTGACGTCATCAGGGAAATCTAACCTTCAAGTTACCAAGCTGAATAATGTAGAGATTTGCATTAAGGGGAGGTTTTTAGTTGATTCCCTAGACTTCCATCAAGCTTAAAATTACTCCACCTAGACCCCCTTTCAAGATAAATTTGTACATTTTTCGGTAGAAAAATGTCTCGGCCGAAGGCCGGTTCCCCTTAAATTATAGGCTCGCTATCGCTAGCCAGGAAAAAATCGATACCTAAATGGCACGAATGGTCTTAAAATTGACAGAAATGGGGCGAGGGTTCTTAAAATCGCCAAACTAATGGGGCAAGCGTCTTAAAATCTCAAAAGCAATGGGGCTAAACATGAGGGAAAAAGGGGTCCAGAAAAAAATCCTCCAGGTGGAAATCTCCCCTTAAGAGTGTAGTGCTTGATTTTTGGTCTATATATATATATATATATATATATATATATATATATATATATATATATATATATATATATGTATTCATTTATTTTTGATTTTCCTCGCTAGACCTCCATCAAGCTAAAAAAAAAAAAAAACACAAAAAAAAACCCTAGATCGCCTTTTAAGATCAAATTTATACATTTGTCGGTAGAAAAATTACTCTTAAAATTAAAGGCTCGTCGCTCGCCAGGAAAAAAAATCGACACCTAAATGGCACGAAAGATCTTAAATATGACAACGAAATGGGGCAAAAGGTATCAAAAATCGCCAAACAAATGGGGCCAAACGTCTAAAATCAGAACACTAAATGGGGTTAAACACGAGGGCGAAGGGGGTCCAGGAAAGGCGAGTACTACCCCTCCCCCCCCTTAGACCACCGCGAGATAACCGTGATTTGCATACTGGCTTATCACCGTCTCGCATCTAAGAATCTATTTATGCAACAACAGAAAGGGCGCCTTTAAGGGGAGGTTTTTAGTTTGTTCCCTAGACTTCCATCAAGCTTAAGATGTTGTACCCCTTGACCCCTTTCAAGATAAATTTGTACATTTTTCGGTAGAAAAATGTCCCGGCTGAAAGCCGGTTCCTCTTAAATTACAGGCTCGCTATCGCTCGCCAGGATAAAATCGACACCTAAATGGCACGAAAGGTCTTAAAATTGACAGAAATGGGTTGAAAGTTCTTAAAATCGTCAAAATAATAGGGCGAACGTCTTAGCATTAGGAAAACAATGGGGCAGCTAAACATGAGGGAGAAAGGAGTCAAGAAAAAAATCCCTCGAGTGGAAATCTCCCCTTAATATTACTGAACCGTTAAGGGGAGAGGAGGGGCGTATTTATGTATAATTTGTATTATTAATTTTTAGTCCCTTGTACATTTTGCTCTTAAATTACCTTCTCGCTTACGCTCGCCAGGAAATATCGACATCTAAATGACACGAAACAATCTGAATATTAACACAAAAATGGGGCGAAAAGTCTTAAAATCGCCAAACGAATGGGCCGAACGTTATACAATCTGAAAACTAATGGGGCTAAACATGAGGGAGAAGGGGGTCCAGAAAGAAGCGAATAGTACCCCCTTAAAATATATCATCCTTCGGCCGAGACAGATTTTTGTCTGAAAATGGACATATTTAACTTAAAAGGAGTCTGAGTGGGCATTTCTTAGCCTAAACGGAGTCTGAGTGGGCATTTCTTAGCCTAAAGGAGTCTGAGTGGGCATTTCTTAGCCTAAAAGGAGTCTGAGTGGGCATTTCTTAGCCTAAACGGAGTCTGAGTGGGCATTTCTTAGCCTAAACGGAGTCTGAGTGGGCATATCTTAGCCTAAAGGAACTGTTAGCCAACTGTCTATCCGATTTGTGACCTCTGTGCTGATACCTATACTCTTGTTTCTTTTCATCTGACAATAAATTGAATCCTTTATCAGCTAAGTTCTCGATATGTAATGAATATATATGAAACTACTATGACTCTGCATCAAAATAAGACCAAGTGTGTATAATTAGCACCATACTTCACTATAAAAATCATCAAAATAACTTGAGACATCTTGATGGGAACTTTACATTTTACCACCAGTTGAAAATAAACACTATAGTGCATTCACTTTTGACGCTAGCCAGCAAAGAGGCACTTTGTCAAAAGTTGTGTATAAATATGAATACTTCTGTAATACTCACCATTTCATGGGAAATTTCCAGCAAATTGGTAAAAGAAAGAAAGATTTACATTTACATAGATACACTGGCCACACAGACCTTACGATCCAAACGAGGTGGTCAGGACTTAATTCTAGAGAGAGAGAGAGAGAGAGAGAGAGCGAGGGCCACAAAGAGCACGACACACACCTAGAGAAAGAGAGAACGAGAGCCATAAAAAGAGAGAGAGAGAGAGAGAGAGAGAGAGAGAGAGAGAGAGAGAGAGAGAGAGAGAGAGTTCTAGCTGTAGGTGGGGGTAGGTGGGGGTAGGTAGGGTACTTGGTAGGCAGGTGACAGAGAGGAGAGTAGCGCCACAGAGTCGGGTCTACACCTCTTATTATCATCACGGCTTGGGTATCCTCCATCACCATCACCACCACCACCACCACCACCACCACCACCATTCGGAACGCTTCACCTCGTTACATATCTACCTCTTTTACGTCCTCTACCTCGTCTCACCTTGACTCTACGCTACCTCTTTCACTTCTAGGCCTTTCACCACTTCTGTATATTTCACTTCTTCCTCTACCTCTTTCACGTCTTCCTCTACCTCTTTCACTTCTTCCTCTACCTCTTTCACTTCTTCCTCTACCTCTTTCACGTCTTCCTCTACCTCTTTCACTTCTTCCTCTACCTCTTTCACTTCTTCCTCTACCTCTTTCACTTCTTCCTCTACCTCTTTCACTTCTTCCTCTACCTCTTTCACGTCTTCCTCTACCTCTTTCACGTCTTCCTCTACCTCTTTCACTTCTTCCTCTACCTCTTTCACGTCTTCCTCTATCTCTTTCACATCTTCCTCTACCTCTTTCACGTCTTCCTCTACCTCTTTCACTTCTTCCTCTACCTCTTTCACTTCTTCCTCTACCTCTTTCACTTCTTCCTCTACCTCTTTCACGTCTTCCTCTACCTCTTTCACGTCTTCCTCTACCTCTTTCACTTCTTCCTCTACCTCTTTCACGTCTTCCTCTACCTCTTTCACGTCTTCCTCTACCTCTTTCACTTCTTCCTCACGTCTTCTCTACCTCTTTCACGTCTTCCTCTACCTCTTTCACCTTCTTCCTCTACCTCTTTCACTTCTTCCTTACCTCTTTCACGTCTTCCTCTACCTCTTTCACTTCTTGTTCTACCTCTTTCACTTGTACCTCTTTCACTTCTTCCTCTACCTCTTTCACGTCTTCCTCTACCTCTTTCACGTCTTCCTCTACCTCTTTCACGTCTTCCTCTACCTCTTTCACTTCTTCCTCTACCTTTCACTTCTTCTTCTACCTCTTTCACTTCTTCCCCTACCTCTTTCACTTCTTCCTCTACCTCTTTCACTTCTTCTACCTCTTTCACTTCTTCTTCTACCTCTTTCACTTCTTCTTCTACCTCTTTCACTTCTTCTTCTACCTCGTTCACTTCTTCTTCTACCTTTCACTTCTTCTTCTACCTCTTTCACTTCTTCTTCTACCTCTTTCACTTCTACCTCTTTCACTTCTTCCTCTACCTCTTTCACTTCTTCCTCTACCTCTTTCACTTCTACCTCTTTCACTTCTTCTACCTCGTTCACTTCTTATACCTCTTTCACTTCTTCTACCTCGTTCACTTCTTCTACCTCTTTCACTTCTACCTCGTTCACTTCTTCCTCTACCTCTTTCACTTCTTATACCTCTTTCACTTCTACCTCGTTCACTTCTTTTCCCTCTTTCACTTCAAATAAACTAAACAGAAGGGATTAATCAAATAAACACAATCTCACTTCTTCACATTAAGGGCTTCCCTTGTTCCATTCCTTCAACTAATTCATAACCAGTTCACAAGAGTCTCATTCATCGCATTTACCCCTTTACATTCACTCTACTACCTCATTCACTGACTCATAAATCATTAACTCTCATCTCACTGACTCACATCCTCATCTCTATTAACCCTTTCGTTCACAATTCCATTAACAATTTCAATTAGAGTATCATTCATTCCATTGTCTCACCTCATTAACTCCTGGGCATTCATTTAAGGGGAGGTTTCCACTTGAGGGATTTTTTTCTTGACGCCTTTCTCCCTCATGTATAGCTCCATTGCTTTTGAGATTTTAAGACGTTCGCCCTAGTAGTTTAGACATTTTAAGACATTTTGCCCCATTTCTGTCAATTTTAAGACCTTTCGTGCCATTAAGGTGTCGATTTTTTCCTGGCGAGCGATAGCGAGCCTGTAATTTAAGAGCAACCGGCCTCCGGCCGGGACATTTTTCTACCGAAAAATGTACAAATTTATCTTGAAAGGGGGTCTAGGGGTTGTAATTTTAAACTTTATGAAAACGTAGGGAACAAACTAAATACCTCCCCTTTATACTAAATACTCTCCAGCTCTGGGGCTGTTCGGCCAGGCAGCTTAGGGAACAACAACAACAACAACAACAACTCTCCAGCTCTAGGGCTGTTCGGCCAGGCAGCTTAGGGAACAACAACAACAACAACAACAACAACAACAACTCTCCAGCTCTGGGGCTGTTCGGCCAGGCAGCTTAGGGAACAACAACAACAACAACAACAACAACTCTCCAGCTCTGGGGCTGTTCGGCCAGGCAGCTTAGGGAACAACAACAACAACAACAACAACAACAACAACAACTCTCCAGCTCTAGGGCTGTTCGGCCAGGCAGCTTAGGGAACAACAACAACAACAACAACTCTCCAGCTCTGGGGCTGTTCGGCCAGGCAGCTTAGGGAACAACAACAACAACAACAACAACAACAACTCTCCAGCTCTGGGGCTGTTCGGCCAGGCAGCTTAGGGAACAACAACAACAACAACAACAACAACAACAACTCTCCAGCTCTGGGGCTGTTCGGCCAGGCAACTTAGGGAACAACAACAACAACAACAACAACAACAACAACAACAACTCTCCAGCTCTCACAAGTTCACCCTGATACGAATAATATCGTTTAATGGTAGCCAGAATATACTGCCAAATCGCGACATGAATCCTCTTGGACATTCATTGCATTATTTCATTTCCCCCTCTCACTGACTCACATCCTCATATCTAGCATAGGATCAGGGTTAAGGGGAGATTTCCACTCGAGGGATTTTTTTCTTGGCTCCCTTCTCCCTCATGTTTAGCCCCATTGCTTTTCGAATTTTAAGACGTTCGCCCCATTATTTTGACGATTTTTAGAACTTTCGACACATTTCTGTCAATTTTAATACCTTTCGTGCCATTTACATGTCAATTTTATCCTGGCGAGCGAGAGCGAGCCTGTAATTTAGGAGGAACCGGCTTTCAGCCGGGAAATTTTTCTACCGAAAAATGTACAAATTTATCTTGAAAGGGGCTCAACGGGGTGTAATCTTAAGCTTGCAGGATATCTAGGGACCAAACTAAAAACATCTCCTTAATAAGTCAAATGTATGCATCTCAATGTTATATACTCATTGAAAGACTTATAAGGGGAGATGGGTGTATATATAATTTGCTCATGTAGGGATAATATTTGTATTATTTTATAGTTACCTCCCTAGACCTCGATCAAGCTTAATTCCCCCCCCCCCCCCCGGAGCCGCCTCCAAGATAAATTTGTACGATTTTCGTGAGAAGAATTGCTCACCAGGATATGATCGACACCTAAATTACACGAAGTCTTGGTATTTATAAAGACATGGGGCGAAAGGTCTTAAAATCGCCAAACTAATGGGCCGAACGTCTTAAGATCTGAGCACTAATGGGGCTAAAGATGAGGAAGACGGGGACCATAAAAACGACCCATCTCCCCTTAACCACTTCAGACTCAGATGACGCAGAGGTTGCCAGATTAGCAATAAGAAATAGAGTTATCTCACTCTTATAATTACCTCTCCAAGATTAGTTTTCTGCCCACAGCTAACTCAAAGACAACTGCAGAGGTTGAAGTAACTAAACTAAAGGTTTCTAAATACCCCTGATGGTAACAAAGGCTTTAAAGTATCCCCAATAGGCTCAACACAGCTAACTCAAAGACAACTGCAGAGGTTGAAGTAACTAAACTAAAGGTTTCTAAATACCCCTGATGGTAACAAAGGCTTTAAAGTATCCCCAATAGGCTCAACACAGCTAACTCAAAGACAACTGCAGAGGTTGAAGTAACTAAACTAAAGGTTTCTAAATACCCCTGATGGTAACAAAGGCTTTAAAGTATCCCCAATAGGCTCAACACAGCTAACTCAAAGACAACTGCAGAGGTTGAAGTAACTAAACTAAAGGTTTCTAAATACCCCTGATGGTAACAAAGGCTTTAAAGTATCCCCAATAGGCTCAACACAGCTAACTCAAAGACAACTGCAGAGGTTGAAGTAACTAAACTAAAGGTTTCTAAATACCCCTGATGGTAACAAAGGCTTTAAAGTATCCCCAATAGGCTCAACACAGCTAACTCAAAGACAACTGCAGAGGTTGAAGTAACTAAACTAAAGGTTTCTAAATACCCCTGATGGTAACAAAGGCTTTAAAGTATCCCCAATAGGCTCAACACAGCTAACTCAAAGACAACTGCAGAGGTTGAAGTAACTAAACTAAAGGTTTCTAAATACCCCTGATGGTAACAAAGGCTTTAAAGTATCCCCAATAGGCTCAACACAGCTAACTCAAAGACAACTGCAGAGGTTGAAGTAACTAAACTAAAGGTTTCTAAATACCCCTGATGGTAACAAAGGCTTTAAAGTATCCCTAATAGGGTCAAAATTGCGTCATATGTCGGAGAGGGTTTTAATGCATTCTCAAGCATACGCACACTCGGACGCTATAGTTTCTGGTCCACTAATAAGAATTCGTGGATCTCCTATGTTATGCTTTATGCAATATTTACCAACTGGATTGATACTTCGGATATCTATATATATATATATATATATATATATATATATATATATAAATATATATATATATATATATATATATATATATATATATATATATATATATATATATATATATATATATATAGTACCAGTATATATAGCTTTCCAGTTAAGGGGAGGTTTTTAGTTTGGTCCCTAGATATCCATCAAGCTTAAGATTACACCCCCTTGAGCCCCTTTCAAGATAAATTTGTACATTTTTCGGTAGAAAAATGTCCCGGGTGAAAGCCGGTTCCTCTTAAATTACAGGCTCGCTATCGCTCGCCAGGATAAAATTGACACCTAAATGTCACGAAAGGTCTTAAAATTGATAGAAATGGGTTGGAAGTTCTTAAAATCCTCAAAATAATTGGGCGAACGTCTTAAAATTAGAAAACAATGGGGCTAAACATGAGAGAGAAAGGAGTCAAGAAAAAAAATCCCTCGAGTGGAGATCTCCCCTTAATGTATAGAAAACTATATGCGTGGATTCGTGTCCAGAGATGTACTTCCATAATTAGAAATGAAGTCCACGAATATTTATAAGTAGGCTAGAAACTATGGTGTCCGAGTGTACAGTCGCGCTAATAAGTCATGTCTCGGCACCAAGTATATTTCGAGTAATAATTGGGATCAGCACTATCTAAGGTTTCATTAATCGTTTCGAGTGAGATATACAAACATGTTCCTATCTTGACACACCCTATTCAACATCTGACAGACATTATTACAGCACACAGCGAGCAATACATAATGACAGCGGAGACATGACTTATTTGGCCAACTGTATCAACACAAGAATGTTACATATTGTATTTCTTTTGTTTTCTGGTATTCACACTCACACCCTCACACACACACACACAAACACACACACACACATTCACATACTCACACCTACACCCTCACACTTCCCCAAATTCCATCCAACGGAATCCTTCATTAAGTCGACACATTAAAGCGACACATTACAGGAAATTGCAGACCGATTTGGTATGGTATAATTCTGAGAGCACCGTCCTACTTCTACACCCACGTCCTCTTTCACTTACACAAATATTCACAGACACACACACACACACAGCTAAATACACGCACACACTCACAAATTCACACGCACAAACACACTCATTCACATACACACATCACGCAATAAATATACCCACGTCCTCTTTCACACACACTATCTCTCTCTCTCACACACACAAACACACACACACACAGCCATTTTAAGGAATATACAGGATTTTCGAGCATGCCTGTACACTTTCTCATGGCCTTGGATTAGGTAGATAAAACATAAACAGCCTTGCAAGGATCGATGTTTCTCTCTCTATCTCTTATAATAACTCGCGAGAGCCTTCTTGTGTGCTACCCTTGTCTTCCACTTTCCTTGATATGCTCTATTGGAATTAAGTCGTGACCACCTCGTTTGGATCGTAAGGCCTGTGTGGTCACTGTATCTATGGAAATATGCGTAAACTTACTTTCAGCCTACTTACTAAATAATCGAAAAAAAATATTGCCAGAAAAAAAATAGTTGTGGATCAGAATTTGCAGGAAAAAGGCTCCCGATAAAAGGCGGCGTCTTTATAGTTATTTTCCCGTGCTCTCTCTCTCTCCCTCCCTCCCTGTAGTGGAATGCACACCTTCCCATGGCAAATACGAGTGGTAAACAGAGGCAGGGCAGTACACACACACACACACACACACACACACACACACACACACACACACACACACACACACACACACACACCCACCCACCCACACACACACACACACCCACACACACACACACACACACACACATACACACACACACACACACACACACACACATACACATACACACACACACACACACACACACACCCACACACACACATACACACACACACACACACACACCCACACACACACACACACACACACCCACCCCCACACAGTATAGATTAAACCAGTGTACACCATCACATTCAATATCTACACCACCATCACCACCATTACCAACACCATCACTACGTCCATCAACACCATCATCACTTTGCTTCACCACCACCATAACCAACACCATCACCATCTGGTCTATCAGAGTGAGAACTGAGCGATCTCTGCCATACACATAGCTTACTCGATTGTTCCTTTTACTTATATATTTTCTAGATCTCAAGTGACGGCGTCTCTTCCGTGGATTGACCTCCCAATCTGCCAACCTAGAAGTTGGCAGATTGGAAGCCAAAGCGTCACATTTTTCCTTTGCCCCTCAACTTTCTCTTCATAATTGCTGAGGGGCACAGGGCCCTGGATGGGGCTTTGGTTTCCCGGGCGTTTCCGCACCCTCCTCGGCTCCCCGCCACGGAGTGGCTTCGGTCACCCAGGCTTTATTGTGGTAGGCAGGGAGGGTTCTGTGGGGGCACTTGGTTATGGCCTTGGCTTTGCTTGGGGCCTTGGTTATGGCCTTGGCCTTGCTCGGGGCCTTGGGGCTGTTCGGCCAGGCAGCCTGGGGAACAACAACAACAACAACAACAACAACAACAACAACAACAACAACAACAACAACACCATCACCACATCCATCACCTTGCTCCATCAACATCACTTTGCTTCACCATCATAGACAAAAATAAAAATAGACGTCACCGGTACAGAAGGGGTTGCCATCCTACCTGTGTACATACCATCCCTCCTCAACCCGAAACACCCTTACCTGTAATACAAGAAATATATAGGTTAATTAGTGAACAGTTAGCATAGGTAGACCAGACATCGTGACCCCTAACCTCTGTAACTCAAAAAGGGGCTAGAGCAAATGGGGTCCAGAGAGTAAGCGAAAATACATAATTATACTGTATGTACCGGTAATAATAAACAAACACACATATATAATAGGCTATAATTTTGCTAATATAATGATTTCCCCCTCTATTTCCAGGCTGACTCTTCCCAAATGGTAGAAATATGAGCTTGATTACTCTAGTTGTTTATGAGTTACAGAGGTTAGTGGTGTAAATTTCCCCGGATCTACTCCTGGCTGACCCTTCCCAAATGGTAGAAATATGAGCTTGATTACTCTAGTTGTTTATGAGTTACAGAGGTTAGTGGTGTAAATTTCCCCGGATCTACTTCCTGGCTGACCCTTCCCAAATGGTAGAAATATGAGCTTGATTACTCTAGTTGTTTATGAGTTACAGAGGTTAGTGGTGTACATTTCCCCGGATCTACTTCCTGGCTGACCCTTCCCAAATGGTAGAAATATGAGCTTGATTACTCTAGTTGTTTATGAGTTACAGAGGTTGTTAGTGGTGTACATTTTTGGCCTCTGTTATTACCGTACATTTAAGATCATAGACAGAATATTGTTAAATAAGGTTATATCGATCCCTTCTCTCAATGTCAAGCACTGAGTAAATAATTGTAAACATTTCGGCAATACATATCGAAGGAAAACATCGGGATATTATTTAACTTCGTGCCGTTTTGTGCAAACATTAAAACACACACCCACACACAACACATACAGACATCCAGAAACACGTACACATATAAGCAGACACAGGAATAAACACCCCACACACACACACAATGGTACAAGGCGAGATGGGTATCATATGGTTCACCTAAGCTGATGGCTACCTAAGCCTTCGGGCGAGACGGTACCGTCAATAGTGAGAATGGTACCATACAGATCCACCCTAAGCCTTCGTTTTCGATGTCGCCAATTGACTAAAATACAGACTACACACATATCCACAGCCATTCCAACAGTACATAAAACACTTAACATGCATTTCACGCAATACATTCCCAGTTAAGGAGGCGCGATAATAATGAGCTTAGCTCGCATTGCGTGGATTCCCCTTGACGAACAAGTAACTGAGTAACTGAGTAACACACACATACACATACACATACACACACACACAAACACGTACACATATAAAAGCAGACACAGGAATAAACACCCCACACCACACACACACAGGAATAGCCCCCCCCCCCCCCCCCCCCCCCCCCCACCCCCCAGTACAAGAACTAGTATCTGAATCAACACACACGAGTAATTCTGGAGTGGGGCGGTACTTGGGGGGGAGGGGGTGGGGGGGTTTAGTGGGGGGGGGTACTTGTGGTGGGGTGGTGTTGGAGGGGAGGGGGGTAATAGTGGTGGAGGTATTGGTGGTGGTGATGTCAGTGGTAATGATAGGAACACTAGCTACTTTGATGGTGGTGATGGTGGTGATGATGGTGGTGGTGGTGGTGATGGTGGTGGTGGTGGTGATGTCAGTGGTAATGATAGGAACACTAGCTACTTTGATAGTGGTGAGGGTGGTGATGATGGTGGTGGTGGTGGTGATGATGGTGGTGGTGGTGGTGATGTCAGTGGTAATGATAGGAACACTAGCTACTTTGATGGTGGTGAGGTTGGTGATGATGGTGGTGGTGGTGGTGATGTCAGGGGTAATGATAGGAACACTGGCTACTTTTAGTGGTGGTAATTGTGGTAGTAATTTTGATTTTAATGGTAGATGATGGTGGTAGTAATCTTGATTGTGGTTGTAGTGGTAGATAATTGTGGTAGATGATGGTGGTAGTAGTCGTGGTTGTGGTAGTCATTGTGGTAGGTGCCGGTGGTAGTAATTGTGGTCGTAGTGGTAGATGATGGTGGTAGTAGTGGTAGGTGATAGTGGTAGTAATCATGGTTGTGGTAGTTATTGTGGTAGATGCTGGTAGTAATTGTGGTAGTAGTGGTAGTGGTTAATGTGGGACCTTGTTTGACCAGGCTCAGCATAGGTATGTGGTCTTTACACATCCCCCCCCCCCCCCCTCCCTCTCTCTCTCTCTCTCTCTCTCTCTCTCTCTCCTGTTTTGCTATCTTTTACCTCCCACTTTCTTTCTCTCTCTCTCTCTCTCTCCTGCTTTGCTATCTCCTACCTTCCACTGTGTAGCAAATTCTGTGTTAGAATATTAAGTAGGGACTGCCTAGTAGGGACCGCAAGCTCTGTGCAGTCTGTGTATCTATGTAACTCTAATTGTAACCATGTATCCCTCTCTCTATCTCTCAGTCTCTTTGTATCTCTCTCTCTCTCTCTCTCTCGTCACGTGACCCCAAATGGTTATAACCCTTCCCCACCATCTCGCCACTACCCTCCTCCTTATCTCATGCACACACACACACACACACACACACACACACACACACACACGACACATACTCTCTGTCAACACATGCATCTTTAGGCACACACAACACAATACATAATACAAAGTAACACACAGATACACACCCATACACACAGACACACACACAATAGGCCTACACATGAATCTAAAGGCACACACACACACACACACAAAATGAATCTAAAACCACACACACACACACACAAAATGAATCTAAAACCACACACACACACACACACACACACCTTGTTGTTAGGCTGGGTAGAGGATAGAGATTTACACAACACAGCCTAACACATCATCTTGACAGTTCACCAGATATTACAGGTTATTGAGGCGTTAAATATATACCTGATCTCTCTCTCTCTCTCTCTCTCTCTCTCTCTCTCTCTCTCTCTCTCTCTCTCTCTCTCTCTCTCTCTCTCTCTCTCTCTCTCTCTCTCTTCACACATCACCAGATATTACAGGTTATTGAGGTGTTTCATATATATACCTGATATCTCTCTCGAAAAATGTAAAAATTTATCTTGAAGGAGGGTCTTTTTAAGCTTGATGGAGGTCTAAGGAGGAAACTAAAAAATATATAGAAATATAGAAATGATCAAATAAATACACCCATCCCCCCTTAACCCTCTCCGACATATGACGCGATTTTGAGCCTATTGGGGATACTTTAAAGCCTTTGTTACTATCAGGGGTATTTATAAACCTTTAGTTTAGTTACTTCAACCTCTGCAGTTGTCTTTGAGTTAGCTGTGTTGAGCCTATTGGGGATACTTTAAAGCCTTTGTTACCATCAGGGGTATTTAGAAACCTTTAGTTTAGGTACTTCAACCTCTGCAGTTGTCTTTGAGTTAGCTGTGTTGAGCCTATTGGGGATACTTTAAAGCCTTTGTTACCATCAGGGTTATTTACAAATCTTTAGTTTAGTACTTCAACCTCTGCAGTTGTCTTTGAGTTAGCTGTGTTGAGCCTATTGGGGATACTTTAAAGCCTTTGTTACCATCAGGGGTATTTAGAAACCTTTAGTTTAGTTACTTCAACCTCTGCAGTTGTCTTTGAGTTAGCTGTGGGCAGAAAACTCATTTTGGAGAGGTAATTATAAGAGTGAGAGAAAACTCTATTTCTTATTGCTAATCTGGCAACCTCTGCGTCATATGTGCGTGAAAGAGTTAAGAGACTGAGAGAGAGAGAGAGAGAGAGAGAGAGAGAGCGTGAGAGAGAGAAAGAGTGAGAGAGAGAATGCAGGAAAGTAAGGTCATGGTGTCGCCAACAACGCAATGACCTGAAATATGTGATGAAGTGCTAAGATAATGAGAGAGAGAGAGAGAGAGAGAGAGAGAGAGAGAGAGAGAGAGAGAGAGAGCGAGAGCGAGAGAGAGCCCTGCCTGATAACAACGTTCAATAATCGTTTCCATTATGCAATCTCTTTAGCATTATTGACATAAATTAATTTAATATTCTACTTTGTATCAAATGTCTGGCTTGATTCATACCATATTTATATGCGTAGTGGAGATATATATTTGTCTTTATTTGGCTCTGTCTCGAGTCAGCCACCCCCAGCTATTGGGTATGTGCCTGAGTCGATAGATAGATAGATAGATCGATGTCTATATAAGTGTAAATTGACCACTTTCGAGTTTCAGGCTATAAGGAAGTTGGAGTTGTAAACATCGATACTAAACACCAATACAGTAACTATGTGGGTTTCTGATGGATAAATAGTATGTTGAATTGGGTTTTATGTATTTATAACATTACTTAAGGGGAGGTATTTAGTTGGTTCCCTAGACCTCCATCAAGCTTAAAATTGCACCCCCTTGAGTCCCTTTCAAGATAAATTTGTAAATTTCCCGGCCAAAGGCCGGTTCCTCTTAAATTACAGGCTCGCTATCGCTCGCCAGGATAAAATTGACACCTGAATGGCACGAAAGGTCTTAATATGGGGTGAAAGTTCTTAAATCGCTAAACTAATGGGGCAAACGTTTTATAATATCAAAAGCAATGGGGCTAAACACGAGGGAGAAAGGGGTCAAGAAAAAAATCCCTCGAGTGGAGATCTCCCCTTAAGGGGAGGTTTTTAGTTTGGTCCATCCATCAAGCTTAAGATTACACCCCCTTGAGCCCCTTTCAAGATAAATTTGTAAATTTTTCGGTAGAAAAATGTCCCAGCTGAAAGCCGGTTCCTCTTAAATTACAGGCTCGCTATCGCTCGCCAGGATAAAATCGACACCTAAATGGCACGAAAGGTCTTAAAATTGACAGAAATGGGTTGAAGGTTCTTAAAATCGTCATAATAATGGGGCGAACGTCTTAAAATTAGAAAAGCAATGGGGCTAAACATGAGGGAGAAAGGAGTCAAGAAAAAAATATCTCAAGTGGCAATCTCCCCTTAACCGTATTACAAGTGATTATTCAGGTAAATATCGATGTCTAAAACTCCAACTTCCTTATACAGGGAAACTCGCAAGTGGTAGTCAAGTGTCAAACTCCCATGTCCTCTTGTAAACACCTATTAGGCGGCCTTTCTTCAACATACCAGTATTTCTTGTTTCTTGTTTCTTCTTCGCTTAATTAAGGGGAGATGGGTCGTTTTTAATTAAGGGGAGATGGGTCGTTTTTAATTAAGGGGAGATGGGTCATTTTTAATTAAGGGGAGATGGGTCGTTTTTAATTAAGGGGATATGGGTCGTTTTTAATTAAGGGGAGATGGGTCATTTTTAGTTAAGGGGAGATGGGTCGTTTTTAATTAAGGGGAGATGGGTCGCTTTTAATTAAGGGGAGATGGGTCGTTTTTAATTAAGGGGAGATGGGTCGTTTTTAATTAAGGGGAGATGGGTCATTTTTAGTTAAGGGGAGATGGGTCGTTTTTAATTAAGGGGAGATGGGTCGCTTTTAATTAAGGGGAGATGGGTCATTTTTAATTAAGGGGAGATGGGTCGTTTTTAATTAAGGGGAGATGGGTCGTTTTTAATTAAGGGGAGATGGGTCGTTTTTAATTAAGGGGAGATGGGTCGTTTTTAATTAAGGGGAGATGGGTCGTTTTTAATTGCTCATTTATTTATGTATATTATATTAGTTTCCTCCCTAAACCTACATCAAGCTTAAAAAACCTACATCAAGCTTAAAAAACCTACATCAAGCTTAAAAAACCTACATCAAGCTTAAAAACCTACATCAAGCTTTAAAAACCTACATCAAGCTTTAAAAACCTACATCAAGCTTAAAAAACCTACATCAAGCTTAACAAACCTACATCAAGCTTAAAAAACACCCGCCTAAGACCCTTCAAGATAAATTTATACATTTTTCGATAGAAAAATGTCGCGGCCAAAGGCCGCTTTCTCTTAAACTACAGGCTCGCTATTGATCGCCAGGAAAACATTGACACCTAAATTACATGAAGTCTGAATATTGACAGCAAAATGGGGCGAAAGGTCTTAAAATCGCCAAACTAATAGGCCAATCGTCATACATTCTGAAAACTAATGAGGGAGAAGGGGGACCAGAAAAAAACGTCCCATCTCCCCTTAATGCAAATGATGATGTTCCCTTACCTTGTGTACCTTCCCCACTATACGTCATTATACTCTCACACATATATTAATGTCTTGGATAATTCTATGGAGTCGATTTTCAACTTTCACTTTTATTAAACCAATCTTGCTATTTGGTAGTTTGTCTGCTCTAACTCACTCTCACTATCTCTTTCGTTCTCTCTCTCACTCTCTCCCTCTCTCTCTCTCCTTAACTAGACAGTTTTTATCCCAAATACCCTCAAATGTATGTATACAACTCGATGATCATAAAATTATACCTTGTACACATGTAACAAATTTAGGTCTACATATAGATAGTAACATGCTTTTCAACAAACACACAAGTGAACTGAACAAGAAAGTCATGAGAACGTTGATGTATGTGAATCGTATAAAAGGTAATTTTGACAAAGCTACTAGGGTCATTGTGATTCAATCGCTAATTTTAAGTTTGATAAATTATTGCATAATGATATGGGGTTCAACTAATTGCACTATATTAAATACTGTACAAAAAATGCAGAATCTTGCTGCAAAGGTAGCAGTGGGTGGAGCAAAAAAATACGACCATGTAACTCCGATAATAAAGGAATTAGAGTGGCTAAAAATAAAGCAAAAATATATATATATATGATACAGCTATTGCGGTGTATAAAGAAAGGCATAAGCTAATTCCAAACTGACTAATACACTTTCCTATTGTTAATGAAATCATATATAGTAACACAAGACAGCAAAACCATCTATATGTACAGAGAACAAACACCTTTTATGGTGAACGATCGCTTTTGGTAGCAGGTCCTAAATATGGAATAGGTTGCCGAGATCAGTAAAGGACACAAATAACCTAAACACGTTTAAGCATATATTAAAATATTATATTCTGAAACATGAAATGGATCTATAAACAAAAAATGTAATAATACTGTAACTGTAATTTTGTATAGATATTGAAGACTGTCCATAGTAACATACTAGAGATGTTTGTTATTGTAAATATGTATATATATATAATGTATGTATTTTAATATTTTTTTAATGTTTTATGTGAAGAACCATTGTAAAATGGAAAAATAAATATTCTGATTCTGATTCTCTCTCTCTCTTAAATCAACGACTGACTGCATTTGTAAATTAATTAATTAACTTGACCATCAGTGTTTTGGAGGGTAAGGAGTCTTGAGGGGTCGCTGGATCTGTTGTTGCTTGATTTTCCGTTGTACTCCTCCTTTGTTCTCTCTCTCTCTCTCTCTCTCTCTCTCTCTCTCTCTCTCTCCAGGCATTTCCTCCTCCCTCTCTCTCTCTCTCTCAAGTAATACATTCACATTCCACCTTCCAATCTCAGTCTCTCCTTTTTTGTCTAGCTCTCATTCTCCAGGTTCGAGTCATTCACAATCTTTCTTCCCTCGATACTACGACCCTTACTTCTTGTCTTTGTTGACTAGTATTATTGTTTCGATTTATTATATATTATGTTCGATTTTCTCCTTTGTATACCTTGACAGAAATATGTATTGCATTTATCGTATTTGCCAACTTACCAAAAAACCGTTTCTTTAATTTTCATTCTTCTTGCTTGCTTGCTCTCTCTCTCTCTCTCTCTCTCTTTCTCACACCCACCCCACCCACACCTCCCCACACTCACTAACTCACACACTCTCTCTTTCTTTCACTCACACACCTCCCCACACTCACTCTAACACACACTCTCTCTCTTTCTTTCACTCACACACACGCACACCTCCCCACACTCACTCTAACCCACACACTCTCTCTCTCTCTTTTCACATCACACACGCACACCTCCCCACACTCACTCTAACCCACACACTCTCTCTCTCTCTTTCTTTCACTCACACACACACATCTCCCAACTCTCTCTCTCTCCACACATACACCCCAAGTTAAAAATAACTCAACAAACAAACACTCTCCAAATCCTCCATATAAGTAAATCACTATCTATTTCCTTCCCACGTCCCGTCCCTTCCCTTCCAAATTTTCCCTC
>CM064524.1:39576194-39591194 GCA_032716605.1 Paralithodes platypus
CACGCAAAATAGACAAAATACTCCAAAAACTAGTAAAGTTCCCCAAACAAAACAATATAAAAGAAATTAAATGAACACTTTTGACTAATATTACTTTCCCATTAGAGCTAGGGATTGTAAATAAAAAAAAAAAAAAAAAAAAAACAAAAAAAAAAAAAGTATTAAAAAAAAAATAAAAAAAAAAAAAAAAAAAAAAAAAAAAAAAAATACAAAAAAAAAAAAAAAAAAAAAATATATACAGTTATATAGATAGTATATTAAAAATTATATATAATAAAATTAAAAAAAAAATAAATATATATATATATAAACACCAAGTACCTTAATTTTAAACAAAACAATACAAAACAAAAATTAATTGGCCAATATAGCTTTCCCAATAGAGCTAGGGATTGCCATTGAGTCGGATTATCCTACGGGACTTTAAGGGACATGGGCCAGTTTTCTGGACCACTTTCTCCCTCACATTTAGCCCATTAGTTTTCAGCTGTTAAGATGTTTGCCCCATTAGTTGGTCGATATTAAGACCTTTCGCCCCATTTCTTCATCAATATTTAGACCTTTCGTGCTACTTAAGTGTCGATTTTTTCCCTGGCGAACGATACTGAGCCTGTAATGTTGGAAGAACCGGCCTTCGGCCGGAACATTTTTCTACCATAAAAAAAAGTACAAAACTTAATCTAGAAGGGGGATACTAATGGCATGTGTTTTTTAAAGGTAAAGTTGATGGGATGGGGTAGGGAGGGGAAAACTAGAACAAAATAAGAACATATACAAGCAAAAATCGCCCAAAAAGTGAACCATCTCCCCTGAATATAATCCAATTAGACTGAGGGTTTTCATAATCAGTCCGCTATTTAACCCTCTCACGTTCTTGACGCAATTTTGAGCCTATTAGGGATACTTTAAAGCCTTTGTTACCATCAGGGGTATTTAGAAACCTTTAGTTGAGTTACTTCAACAATCTGACAGTTGTCTTTGAGTTAGCTGTGTTTGAGGCCTATTGGGGAATACTTGAAAGCCTTTGTTACCAGAGGGGGATTTAGAAAACTTTAGTGTTGTGACTTCAACCTCTGCATGTGCTTTTGAGTTAGGCTGTGGTGAGCTTTAGGGATACTTTATTTAAAGCCTTTTGTTACAAGCAGGGGTATTTAGAAACCTTTAGTTTAGTTACTTCAACCTCTGCAGTTTGTCTTTGAGTGAGCTGTGTTGAGGCCTATTAGGGATACCTTTAAAGCCTTGTTACCATCCGGGGTATTTAGAAAACCTTAGTTTAGTTACTTCAAAACCTCTGCCGTTGTATTTGAGTTAGCTGTGTTGAGCCTATTAGGGATACTTTTAAAGCCTTTTGTTACCATCAGGGGTATTTAGAAACCATTAGTTGAGTTAATTCAACCTCTGCAGTTGTCTTTGAGTTAGCTGTAGGTGGCCAGAGAGACAGTAAGAACGAAAAAGAAACAGCAGAAAACTAATGTTTGGAGAGGAAATCATGAAGATCGTGAGGAGAACTCTATTTATTATTGCTAATCTGGCAACCTCTGCGTCATAAAAGCGTGAAAGGGTTAATTTCACTAAGTGCGGGACTAATATTGAACACGGGGCCATAATTTCCAGTATATCTTTCGCTTCAGTAATTGAAAAGAAAACCAAATAATAATTATCATCATCACATTAAGGGGGAGATTTCCACTTGAGGGATTTTTTTCTGGACTCCTAAGTTCTTCCTCATGTTTAGCCCCATTGGTTTTCTAATTTTAAGACGTTCGCCCCATTATTTTGACGATTTTAAAAACTTTCTACCCCCCATTTCTGTCAATTTTAAGACACGCCTTTCGGGCCCTTGAGGTGTCTAATTTTATCCTGGCGAGCGATAGCCGAGCCCTGTTATTTGAGAGGGAACCGGCTTCAGCCGGGGGGTGGGGTTTCAGCCGTGAAAAGTTTTTCTACCGAAACCGAAAAATGTACAAATTTATCTGGAAAGGGGATCAAGGGGGTGTACTCTTAAGCTTGATGGGGAATATCTAGAGGACCATATAAAAAAACCTCCCCATTAAGCATTAACCCCTGTGGATATGAGCGTCGTATTGTTGACAGCTCTATTTTGGCTATGTATTTTAAGGGGGAGGGGGTGGTAGATAGGGTATTTTAGGTTGTTCCCTTAGACCTCAATCATCACCTTAAAAGTACACCCCCCTCTCGAGTCCCTTTCAAGATAAAATTGTACTTACCTTTTCGGCCCGGGCCGAAGGCCCCAGTTCCTCGTAAATTAATCAGGCTCCGCTATCGCTCGCCAAGGATTTAAAAATATTTTAAAATTCGACACCTCTAAAGGGCACGGAAGGTGCCGTAATATTGGGGTGAATGGAAGGAAAAGTTTCCTTAAAATCGCTTCTTATCTACTTTAACACTATAAAACCTAATGGGGCCAAGCACGGGGGGCAAACATTTTTACTAATATCAAAAGCAATAGTAGGGCTAAATGAGGGAGAAGAGGAGAATAAAGAAGAGAAAAGGGGTCTCGGTTCAAGAAGGTCGTTGTTGTTTGGTCAAGAGAAAGGATCTGAGAAGGGAGGAAAGGGGAGTCAAGAAATAAAAAAAGCCCCTCCAGTGGGAGATTCCTCCCCCTTAACCAGACGGATTTATCTAGTTAAGGATGGACCTGCGTGAGTTAAATGATTATTTGAGGTCGGCTTGACACCTTTGATGGTGATATAGAGCTAGATTTAGAGGGTCTTTCTTAAACTCTTCTAAACTGTATAAATCTTTATATAATAAACCTCCAATAATAGCGAAGGAAAACTCGTTAAAATACCCGTCATGGATAAGATAAGAGGATACTGGTGTGACGTCACTATTTATTATTATTTTTTGTTTAAGAGACAATGAACGGAGGAAGGAAAAACACAGATAAAACAAAAACGGTACCATGTGCCTAAAGGGCATCCTCCATTCATAAAATGTTTGTTACCAATCGGATTTTTTTAAAACATTTGAAGGATTTGCTAAGTTACTATGAACCGTCACAGGGGCACGGTAATAGGGTATTATTATTAGACGATCCACAAAAATACTTTATACTCATTGTGTTAATAAATTATTCAGTGCCATTGCATTTTGCCAGGTATGCAAGAGATAATTATGTACAGCTTGGCGATATTATCATTCCGTTGTTTATCTCAACCCATGAGCCTCCACCTTTAAGGGGGAGAGAGGAATCATTAACTTTTTTTGTTATTTTTTTATATTTATTTATTTTAGTCTTCTAGTTTCATCGCTAGTAGGTCAAGGCTTAAAATGAAGCCCCCCCTTAGATACCTTTTAAGGAAAAAAATGTCCTGGGCCGAAGGCCGATTCCTCTTAAGGTTACAGGATAGCTATCGCTCGCCAGGAAAAAAAATCGAGAGGACCTAAGTGGACAGCGAAGGTCTCTTAAAAGTTGACAGAAAAGGGCGGCGGGAAAGTTCATTATAAAATCGCCCAACGCCAAACCCCAAACTACCCAATGGTCTTCTACAGCAATGAGGGGGAGGAAGGTGGTTGTAGGAAAGCGGATTTAGCGACTTCGTTCTGTGTTGTAAAGTCCTGGTGGTAGGAGTTTGGTGGGTGTGTTGAGGGAGTTTGGTAAAGGTTCCTAATGGGAGGTTCCTCGTTTTGAGTGTCTAATTCTAACCTTGATGTGTCGTCTGTGTGTCTTGCTCTAGTCGTCTCTTTTGTTTTATACATGGAAAATGGACACACAAACATAATAGATGGACCACTAGATATAGGCTAGATAGCTAGATGACAGACCATACCCACATACATTAACCTACAGAGAGAGAGAGAGAGGGGGCGATGTTGAGAGGAGAGTGAGTAGAGGGCGAGAGTGGAGTGAGGAGAGATATTGAGAGGAGTTGGAGTAGCGGAAGGACACGGGAGGAGGAGGGGACTCGGAGAGAGAAGCGCTGATGGGATGGTGACGAGGAGGAGCGGAGAGGGCGAGGAGAGTGTGAGGTGTGAGAGGAGAGGGAGGACGGGAAGGGGTGTATGAGAGAGATGTCGACGAGGAGCCGTGATGCGACGGCTCTCGGAGAGGAAGACTGCTAGACTGAGGGTTGATGGAGGGGGAAGCAATAGAGTGGACCAGAGACTAGAGACGGGTAGGAGTTGAGGGGGATGGAGGAGAGCGGGAGTGGAGAGGATTCCGAGGAGGGGGATGGGAGAGATGAGGCGGCGGAGAGAGGGGAACGTACTTGAGAGAGAGGAGAGTGAGGAGAGACAGGAGAGCAGTACAAAAGGAGTACCAAAGGAAAATCAAAGGCAACCAACAGGTCTAGTGACCCTTCTAGCTGCTGGCTCCAAAACACTGAGGATCAAGTGTCCAAACAGTGGTTTAGAGTGGGTAAGGGAACATTGGAAAGGGAAAACTACTGCCCTGCCACTAACGTGGCAGGACTAGGAAGTTAGTAGGGGACATATGGGTTAGTAACTGAGGGGAGGATTAAAGTTATTCATTTACAAACGCAGTCAGTCGCGGGTTTGATGCGAGATATTTGTCTAAGCGGAGTTTAAATGAATCAACGGTGTTGCAGTCTATAACGTTAGGGGAGGCCCATTCCACAAGTTGACAACTCGATTGAAGAAGAAATTCTTAGATTCGTGCGAGTTGGTTAAAAGATTTACCAATAATTTTGCAACCGTTTCCCCCGCGTGTAATTAGATTGGTCGATAGTGAAGTACTTACTACAGTTCATATTGTCGATGCCTTTGATGATTTTGAACACTTGAATTAAGTCGCCTCTTAATCTTCGCTGGGTTAAAGGAAATAGATTTAATTCTCTAAGACGCTCTTCGTATGGTTTGTTCTTTAGGCTAGGTATCATTTTGGTAACTCTACGTTGAACTCGTTCTAGCTTGTTTATATCTTTTTGGTAATAAGGGCACCAGGATTGAACGCAGTATTCCAGAAGAGGGCGGACTAAGGAATTGTAAAGGGTTAGGATAACTTCTTTGGATTTATGCTCAAATGACCTGCCTATAAAGCCAATTATTTTGTTTGCCTTCTTAACAACTTCTGAACATTGTTGACTCGGGTTTAGGTTACTCGATATTGTTACTCCCAGATCAGTTTCTCTGTTTACATTCTTAAGCTGAGTGCCATTCATCGAATAGTTTGCTTTCTCATTTAGGTATCCGACATGTAGTACTTTACATTTATCCGCATTGAAACTCATTATGCCAAATTTGAGCCCAACATGACAATTTATCTAGATTGTGTTGCATATCGTCAACTTGTTCTTTTGAGAGTACGCTATTTGCAATTTTTGTATCGTCAGCAAATTTTGAGATTGTGCAGGTGAGACCCTCATCTATGTCGTTGATGTAAATTAGAAAGAGAATTGGTCCTAGTACCGATCCCTGGGGTACCCCGCTACTTACATTGGTCCATTTAGATGCCTTACCGTTTATGACTACCCTTTGCTTTCTGTTGCTGAGCCAATTTTCTTTCCATTTCAACACACCGTCTTGTATTCATGCGCTTTTAGTTTTAGCAGTAAAAGTTTGTGGGGAACTTTGTCAAAGGCCTTTGAAAATCAAGGTATATAATATCTCCAGCTTTACTCTCATCGTAGAGGTTGAGGATATCGTGGAAGAAGTCTAAGAGGTTTGTTAAACAGGAACGTTTTTTACGAAAGCCCCGTGTTGAGTATCTTTAAGTATGTTATTTTCATCTAAGTGATTTACGAGTCTGTCTCGTATGACCGTTTCTAGCATTTTACATACAACTGAGGTTAAGCTAATTGGACTATAGTTACTGGGTAGGGATTTGCTGCCTTTTTTAAATATCGGTGTTACGTTGGCTAGCTTCCACTGATCAGGCATAGTTCCAGACTGCAAGGATTTATTGAATAGTAATGTCAGTGGTTTGGAGAGCTCATTCTTAGCTTCCTTTAGAACGCTAGGCGAGAGTGTATCAGGTCCTGGCGTTTTATTTACCTTGAGTTTATCTAAACAATTCAATACTTCTCTCTCTGTAACGGTGATATTGCATAGAACATCTGAATTATCAATCTGAATCGGCGATGGTGTAGGGATATCACTGAGGTCTTCTGTTGTAAAAACTGATGCAAAGAAGGTATTGAGGGCATTACTCATTTGTACTTCGTCTTTGGTGTACTCTCCTTTTTCATCGACTAACGGTCCAACAGTTGAAGTAACTACTTTTTTCTTTCTGATATAACTATAGAATTCTTTCGGGTTTGTTTTACTTTGATTCGCAATATGTAACTCTAAGGTCTTTTTACTTTGCTTAATTAAATTTTTGGCTTTGCGTCGTAGCTCTACAAATTTCACCCGTTCTTCGTCATTTTGTGAGGATTTTAATCTATCATTAGCAAATTTTTAGCAAGCAGGCAGTTTGAAATATCTTTATTCCACCATTTGGGCTTATTATTATGGCCTGGACGCCGTATTTTCGATGGTATGCAGTCTTGCACTGCTTTTAGGTAAGTGGTTTCGAATAACTTCCAAGATGTATTTATGTCGTTATTGTTAATTAAAAAGCTCCAGTCAGTTTCTTTAAACATAGCTCTAAGTTTATGGAAGTTGGCTTTCGTGAAATTAGGGACTTCTTCGATTCTCCTCTTTGGTCCGTTACTAGTAAACTTTAAAGTGAAAGTTATCGTACGATGGTCGCTGTTACTGAATTCATCACCAACATTAAAATTCTCTATCAATTCTTCTTTTGTTGCAAGTACAATGTCAAGAACGTATTACCACGGGTCGGCATTCGAACAAATTGATAAAGCGAACTCTCTTGCAAGTTCGTATACAAAGTCACGAGAGATTACAAGATAGAGATAGATAGAGAGAGAGAGAGACGGAGAGAGAGAGAGGCGAGAGCCGTGGGAGATGAGAGATTGAGGGAGAGATGCGAGAGAGAGTGGGAGCCAGAGAGCCACGGGAGAGGACTGGAGGTGCGAGTCGGAGAGAGAGGAGGAAGAGAGAGGGAGCGACGAGAGAGTGAGAGGGATGGGAGGAAGCGGAGGGACGTAGAGTGGAGAGGGGAGATCGATTGAGAGAGAGCGAGAGGAGAGAGGCTGCGTAGAGGGAGAGAGAGAGGATGGAGAAGGAGAGGAGAGAGGATACTGAGAGAGAGACTGGAGAGGAGTAGGAGACGAGAGAGGGGTGAGGAGGGGAGGACGCCGAGAGAGAGAGGAGAGGCGGGATTGGACGAGATAAGAGGAGGAGAGAGATCACGGCGAGAGCGAAGGGCAGAGATGAGAGAGAGGAGAGACGTTAGAGGGGCGAGGGACGAGACGCGAGACGCGAGAGAGGTTTGTAAGAGAGATGGGAGAGAGAGAGGAGAGAGGAGAGAGAGATGAGAGATAGGGAGAGATATTGAACGAGAGAGAGAGAGAAAGAGAGAGAGAGAGAGAGAGAGAGAGAGAACCAAATAACTAGATAAAACCCAAATACATGAACAATAAAATGATCAAATACCGATTATATAACGATTGAAAGATTTTGATACGACTGATACACCTGGTGGGAGACAATAAGGCAGGTGAGACACTGTTAATTAACTACGGTACTACCTTGTAACGTGTCACTCGCATTAGGACTTTCTCCGAGGGTTCTTAGTGAGGGAGATCTTTTTCTGGTGGGGTCTTTCTGGCAGTGTGTGTGTGTGTGTGTGTGTGTGTGTGTGTGTGTGTGTGTGTGTGTGTGTGTGTGTGTGTGCGCGCGCGCGCGCGCTAAATTTTGGGAAAACATGGGTATCTGGGATGGGGATATGAATGCCTGTTTTGTGAGAAAATGAAAATGTGAATACACAGAGTTTAATGCATAAGTAAAGGCGAATTTGTCTATATTCTTGACATGGGCAAATATGTGTGTGTATAGGCGTAACATGTCCAAGTACTGCATACGAATAAAGTATATAATCAAACCTCCTACCATCGATATAGGCCCTATATAAAAAAAAAAAAAATCCAAAGGAACCTACAGTAAATACACCACAAAACCAACTTCCCTCACCAGTCATTTATCCAAGTTAACCCTTTCAAGCTCCAATACGCGTTTCTGTTCTGTTTCTGGCTACTATTAGACGATTGTATTCAGATTAGTAACGGTATATGGAAGTCAAAGGGTTGATTGAGATAGTATTTACCCTTTTAATACCCACAGATACTTTCTAAGCTGCATAAAATCGTCTCATGATAGCCAAAATAAACTGCTAAAACGCGTCAGAGCTTCAAAGGGTTAAGCCAAAGTCACACGGGCACCAGCATCCGATAATTTGTATCAGAGTCTGGTAGCCACACTAATGTAATGCTCTATGTTTTAGTATTATGGTAATTTATTCGTGTTCCAAAATCGTTCGTACCTGATAATATAAAACAAGCTAATAACATTTAAATGGCGACAAAATGGAAGCAGTATTTATCGAATGACAGTCATTTCCTTAGTATATTTTGAATCTGATAATTGTTACTCCATTATGATACTGACTGGGTAATCTTCATTATGATACTGACTGGGTAATCTTCATTATGATACTGACTGGGTAATCTGCATTATGATACTGACTGGGTAATCTTCATTATGATACTGACTGGGTCATCTTCATTATGATACTGACTGGGTAATCTTCATTATGATACTGACTGGGTAATCTTCATTATGATACTGACTGGGTAATCTTCATTATGATACTGACTGGGTAATCTTCATTATGATACTGACTGGGTAATCTTCATTATGATACTGACTGGGTAATCTTCATTATGATACTGACTGGGTAATCTGCCTTGCACAGCTTATTATTATGTTCTAGCCAACAACCAACTCTACTCCTAAAATCGATTAATGAAATATTACAAACACATGTGGCAGTCCGTGGATTCGAACCCAGGACGCTCACACCGAATATCAACACCTTATGCATTATACCACGAAGGCAGTTTGCAAGATATCAAACATCAAAGGGGCAAAACCTCTCAAGTAACCCATTATGTTAAACAATACCTTCCGAAACGTTTAACATTGTTCAAGTAATAGCCAGAATGCAATTACTAAATACGTCACATTATCCGGAAACGTTTAACATTGTTCAAATAATAGCCAGAATGCAATTACTAAATACGTCACATTATCCGGAAAAGGCTAACACATGTTGGCAAGAATGTAGTTACCGGGTGTACCGCCCGTCTTGTTTACACTACGCGGACGCTCACCATCGTGTTCCCGTTTATTTTGACTGCCTTTGGATACAAAAATACATTACCCTAACCTAACCTAACCTAGTATTATAGATTTATAAGTATCGATTTTATTACAAGTATTTATAGATGATTTATGTTGTATGTCGGTAGTGGTACACCCGGTAACTACATCCTTCCCCACATGTGTTGACAGTATAAGAAAAAAACACACTCTACAATCGAAAAATAAAAATATCCATATATAATGATAAAATATAGAAATAAATAATACATCTAAATCCCCCACAAAACCAAGCATCGAAAAATAACAAAATCCGTTCATAAATAAATAAATAAATATAGATCCCCCACAACACTCAGCGACCCATAACATTCCGATATATTCCAATTCCATTAGTATATTGACTGGATAATGAGCCCCCCCCCCCCCCCCCCCCCCACCCCCCGCGACGAATGAGGCAGTGATCGCCTTTATAAAGCTGTCAGGCCTCAGTCACGAGAGAGAGAGAGGGAACCAACTAGATTACTCGGGAAACACGGGGGGAGTCAAGGGGGTGTTCTAGTTAGTTCCCTAGACCTATATAAAGCTAACAAAACAAAACAAAATAATAACAATACAAAAATAATAATAATAAATGTGTATTTATACAGTATACTAATAATTAAAATAATAATAATAATAATAATTAATAAATATAGAGATAAATTAAATACTAAAACATCCCTTAGACACTTCTTCGATTTTTTGTTTATATTTTTCGGCAGAAAAGTATCTCCTAAATTACAGGGTCACTATCGCTCACCAAGCAAAAATCGACACCTAAATTTCACGGAATGCTTTTAATATTGACAAAGTAATGGGGCGAGAGGTCGTAAAGTCGTCGAACTACAAGGGGACAAACGTCTTAAAACTCAAATTTTGGGAGGCTAAACACGAGGGAGAAGGGGGTCCACAAAAAGTTGAATATCGCCAACGGATTGAATATTGTTGTCCAGGTGAATATAGACAAGTTGAATATCCTCGCGTAGCTGAATATATATAACAGTTTAATATCGTAGAATGATTAAATATTGACTTACAGTTGAGTATTGTCAGCCTGTCTAATATTGTCGACCGGTTGATCATCGCATATTGGTTGAGTCTTATAGACCTATATCAGTCCATGGACATTATATTCGTCACACTATCAACACAATATGAGTTAACTCCTTGAAGATTATGACGCGTTTTAGAAGTTCAGCATGGCAATGATTAGGCGATTATATGCAGTTTAGTAAGGAAATGTGGGAGTTAGAGGAATTATTGAGATAGTTTTGACCCCTTTGGCTGCTAGAAGGCCTTCCAAACCTGAATAAAATCGCTAACACTAGCCAGAATAAACTGTCAAAAAGCATCATAATCCTCAAGGGGTTAATAAAATGAGCATAGGCACTCTCGCTGACAAAGGAGGCACAAATAGAGAGAGACCAGAGGGAAAATGTCAGAAGAGGTAAAAAGCAAAGCAAGATAAAACAAAGCAAAAGAGGTAAGAGGCAAGAAACTAAGCAATAGCAAAGCAAAGAGAGCCAAGAAACAAAGCAAGAGCAAAAACAAGAGGCAAAAACAAAGTAAAGAGAGCCAAGAAACAAAGCAATAACAAAGCAAAGAAAGGCAAAAAACAAAGCAATAACAAAGCAAAGAGTCAAGAAGCAAAGCAGGAGCAAAAACAAGAAGTAAGAAACAAAGCAAAGATAATCAAGAAGCAAAGCAAGACCCAAGAAACAAAGCAAGAACAAAGCAGAGTCAAGAAACAAATCAAGATCAAAGCAGAGAGTCAAGAAACAAAGCAAGAACAAAGCAAAGAGAATAAAAAAGCAAAGCAAGAGCAAAAACAAGAGGCAAGAAACAAAGCAAGAGCAAAGCAAAGAGAATCAAGAAACAAAGCAAGATCAAAGCAAAGAGAGTCAAGAAACTAAGCAAAGATAGTAAAGAAGCAAAACAAGATAAAAAGTCCAGGACACAACACCTTCCCTTCACAAATCAGCCACTCCAGCACCGCAGAGGGAACAGAGAGGAACAAAGTTAGCCCTGCCTCCCCCTGTCTCCCCCTCCCAGACCTATCTCTATCTCCCCCCCTCCTCCCCCTCTCCCCGCCTGATCTCCCACTTCCCCGTCCTGTCTCTCCCTCCACCACTTCCTCTTCCCTGTCTGGTCTCCCACTCCCCGCCTGATCACCCCCTCCCCGACCTATCTCCCCCTCCCACTCTCCCAGGGCAGTAGTTCCCTTTCCAATGTTCCCTTACCCACTCTAAACCACTGTTTGGACACTTGATCCTCAGTGTTTTGGAGGACAAGCAACCTAGAAGGGTCACTAGAACTGTTGTTGCTTGATTTCCTTTGTACTCCCTCTCCCCGCCTGATCACCCCCTCCCCGACCTATCTCCCCCTCTCCCCGCCTGATCTCCTACTCCCCCACTTTCTCCCCGCCTGATCAGCCCCATATCCCCTTCCCTTTCTCCTTCCTCCTTGTCTTGTCTCCCCCTCCCTCTCCCCGCCTGATCACCCCTTCCCCGCCGTCTCCCCTTTCCTCTCTCCCTCCTCCATGTCTGGTCACCCCCTCCCCGACCTATCTCCCCCTCCACCTCTCCCTCTTCCCTCTCTGGTTTACCCCTCCTCTCACTTTCCCTTCTCCACGCCTGATCTCCCCCTCACTCTCCCTTTCCATTCTTCCCTCTCTCCCCCGCCCCTTGTCTGATCTCCCCCTTTCCTTTCTCCCCCTCTCCCCCCTCCTCCTCCCAGCCTCGTCTTTCTCTCCCTCCCTCTCTTGCCCCCATGTTTATCTCCGCTAACCATCTTATCGCCCCCACTACCACCAGAAACTTTAAATCGATGGACCTTTGGCACAGAGGGGAGGAGACAGTAGATGGGGCTTCCAGGACAGGGGAGTGGGAAACAAAGGAGGTTAGGGATACATACTTTATTCACAATATATATATACAGTATATATATATATATATATATATATATATATATATATATATATATATATATATATACATAAACACATCTGCACAGGGGACTGAAGTTAATTGTATTGTATAGATAATTATAATGATGTGATAAATTTAGCTTAGAAATTAGATTATACACACCATTTGTAACGAAAGTTACCGGACCTATGAAGTTAAGTTATCTATACCAGTATGTACCGGTATCAACTATATGTTTATATGTTTATCCCACGCATTGGAGTAACTGCGAAACACCTCACTCTCAGAATCTCTCTCTCTCTCTCTCTCTCTCTCTCTCTCTCTGAAACATTAAAATTCACTTGATTCTAGTCAAAATTATTAAATAGCCACTATCACCCTCCCCTCCCTTCCTGCCATAACACTCTAACTCTAACTCTCTCTCTCTCTCTCTCTCTCTCTCTCTCTCTCTCTCTCTCTCTCTCTCTCTCTCTCTCTCTCTGGTGGAATCAAAACCAACTTGGCCACATTAATCCTATCGCAGAGGATTCCGTTCCTTTAATCCGGCGTTGCTGGAGACGCATTATTATTCAACTGCGAGGGGATTTTGGGATGCCTATTGCTCGTTCGCTTGTTCCCTCTGTTCCCCCCCCCCCCCCCCTCCCCCCCTCTCTCTCTCTCTCTCTCTCTATATATATATATATAGAGAGAGAGAGAGAGAGAGAGAGAGAGAGAGAGAGAGAGAGAGAGAGAGAGAGAGAGAGAGAGAGAGAGAGAGAGAAAGTGAGAGAGAGAGATCACTCTCAAAGCAATTGATGTTATGTGATCAATTGATACGGACTTATTGTATCGCCAGCAGTTATGGCATTGAATCGCCTTACTGTCTGCATGCGTCCACTCTGTCGGGCAGTAGATAGAGGTTATTAGTCAAGTAAATTTATTCTCTCTCTCTCTCTCTCTCTCTCTCGTCTAATGCTATAGCCAGAATAAACTGTCAAAATGCTTCATAATCCCCATTAACCGAGTCTCTTTACCTTCGCCATAACGGAGTGTTGAATTTATTAAGACATAGAAAACGCAAACAAACATACAAATCGGCCAACCTTGTTTACTATCTCGAAGCCGATTCCCGAGTCCTTTACAAATCCGCCGCTGAAATGCTCGTGTGAATTGAGCTTTAGTCAGATTAGCGAATACCTCTCTCTCTCTCTCTCTCTCTCTCTCTCTCTCTCTCTCTCTCTCTCACACATTGGTTATTGTAGAAACCGTAGACTATAGGATTACGTGCCGTCCTCCTAAACATATTAAGAGGATGCAGATTACGCCAAAACCGAAGTAAAAATACACGAGGAACTGATAAAAAACAGGTATCACAGGAGAGCTTGTATCGTTAATATAAGATGGTCAATATTTTTATGGTAACATTAAGGGGAGATGGGTCGTTTTTCTGGTCACCCTTCTTCCTCGTGTTTAGCCCCATTAGTTTTCAGATTATCAGATGTTAGGCCCATTTGTTTGGCGATTATAAGACCTTTCGCCCCATTTGTGTTCAATATTAAGACTAACTCTGTATCAATATGCTCCATGAATACACAATATGCTCTCTAAATATAGAATATGCTCCACAAATACAGAACATGCTCCACAAACACAGAAGATATTCCACGGATACAAAGTATGCTCCATAAATACAGAATATACTCCACAAATACAGAATATGCTCCACAAACACTGAAGATATTCCACGGATACAAAGTATGCTCCATAAATACAGAATATACTCCACAAATACAGAATATGCTCCACAAATACAGAATATGCTCCACAAATACAGAACATGCTCCACAAACACAGAAGATATTCCACGGATACAAAGTATGCTCCATAAATACAGAATATACTCCACAAATACAGAATATGCTCCACAAGCACTGAAGATATTCCACGGATACAAAATATGCTCCAGCAATACAAAATATACTCCAGGAATACAGAATATGCTCCACGACTAAAGAACATGCTCCAACAATACAGAATATGCTCCAACAATACAGAATATGCTCCAACAATACAGAATATGCTCCACAAATACAGAATATGCTCCACAAATACAGAATATGCTCCATGAATACAGAATATGCTCCATGAATACAGCACATGCTCCAACAATACATAATATGCTCCACAAATACAGAATATGCTCCATGAATACAGAACATGCTCCAACAATACAGAATATGCTCCACAAATACAGAATATGCTCCACAAATACAGAATATGCTCCATGATTACAGAACATGCTCCAACAATACAGAATGTGCTCCACTAATACAGAATATGCTCCACGAATACAGAAAATACTCCACGAATACAGAATATGCTCCACAAATACAAAATATGCTTCATAAACATATAATATGCTTCAGGAATACAGAATATGCTTCATGAACATATAATATGCTTCAGGAATACAGAATATGCTCCACGAATACAGAAAATGCTCCACGAATACAAAATATGCTCCATGAACACAAAATATGCTCCAGGAATACATAATATGCTCCACGAATACAGAATATGCTCCAGGAACACGTAATATGCTCTACGAATACAGAATATGCTCCATGGATACATAATATGCTCCACGAATACAGAATAATGCTCCCCGGACTACAGGGTGTGGTTTAAGGGAATTATAATAGCGTATATGATGGAAAGTGGAGAGAGAATATTAGGTTAGGGGGGGGGGGGGGGGTAATTCAGCTCCTGCAGGTTTAAGGGGAGATTATCACTCGAGGGACTTCTTTCGGGACCCCTTTCTCCCTCATGTTTAGCCCCATTGCTT
>CM064524.1:39596194-39645248 GCA_032716605.1 Paralithodes platypus
AAACTAATATGCTAAACATGAGGGAGTAGGGGACCCAGAAAAAGCGATTACCTCCCACTTAAACGAAGACTAATGTGCCTTAACCCTCTCCGACATATGACGCGATTTTGAGCCTATTGGGGCTACATTAAAGCCTTTGTTACCATCAGGGGTATTTAGAAACCTTTAGTTTAGTTACTTCAACCTCTGCAGTTGTCTTTGAGTTAGCTGTGTTGAGCCTATTGGGGATACTTTAAAGCCTTTGTTACCATCAGGGGTATTTAGAAACCTTTAGTTTAGTTACTTCAACCTCTGCAGTTGTCTTTGAGTTAGCTGTGTTGAGCCTATTGGGGATACTTTAAAGCCTTTGTTACCATCAGGGGTATTTAGAAACCTTTAGTTTAGTTACTTCAACCTCTGCAGTTGTCTTTGAGTTAGCTGTGTTGAGCCTATTGGGGATACTTTAAAGCCTTTGTTACCATCAGGGGTATTTAGAAACCTTTAGTTTAGTTACTTCAACCTCTGCAGTTGTCTTTGAGTTAGCTGTGGGCAGAAAACTAATTTTGGAGAGGTAATTATAAGAGTGAAAGAACTCTATTTCTTATTGCTAATCTGGCAACCTCTGCGTCATATGAGTCTGAAGGGGTTAATTGGCATTATAATGAGCGTATAAATTAATAATTGCCTCGGGTCCAATAGGATCACTTAATTATTTAGGCATGTTAATATTCTAGTTGTCATTATGATATTCGAGATACGCTATTTCCACCGGCAGTATTTATAAGGGAAGCTTTGGTATTTATTAACCTTTAAGGGGAGGTTTCCACTTGAGGGATTTTTTTTCTTCACCCCTTTCTCCCTCGTCTTTAGCCACATTGCTTTTGAAATTTAAAGATGTTCGCCCCATTGGTTTGGTGATATTAAGAAGTTTCGTCCCATTTCTGTCAATTTTAAGACCTTTCGTGCCATTTAGGTGTCGATTTTATCCTGGCGAGCGATAGCGAGCCTGTAATTTAAGAGGAATCGGCCTTTGGCCGGGACATTTTTCTACCGAAAAATGTACAAATTTATATTGAAAGGGGGTCTAGGGGGTGTAATTTTAAGTTTGATGGAATTCTAGGGAACGAACTAAAAACCTGCCATTAAATCAAGTAATGCCACTTGAGAAAAACCTCACACAACCCACCCGGGATTCGAACTCTGGACCTTGCGATCATCAGGCATTTACTTATTGTTTGTTCTGGCGATTTTGCATGCTTTCCGGATTATTCATATTGGCATATGTGTATTCAATTGTAGGTTTATATAGCAATATTATAAATTCTTGATGCATGTTAGGTATTTGTCATAAAAAGCCATTTCATGACCTTCTCAAAAACGCCAATGTATATTATTGTAGATTATCTTGACGTATGTTAGGTGTTTTTCATAAACTATAATATATTTACCAGCCGTGTCATCACTTTCGCAAAACCTCCAATTTTTAATGTTTCGTCCATAAGTTATCTTCTTGTGTGTTGGGTAAAGTGAGCTCATCTCCCGTGTACCTACGCGCTCCTGCCTTCATTTCTCGGCCGTAACTTTATCAATTTCGGTCTCCGGGGGGGGGGGGGGGGGGGGGGGGGGCTAGTAAACTAATACATATTTCCATTATTTTTTGGGTATACTCTATAATTATGTATGTTTACGTTGCGTTTGTTTATTCTTATCATTATCATTATTATTATTATTATTATTATTATTAGTAGTAGTATTATTACATTAATGAATATTTGTTTAATGGTCAGCTTATAATGTGTTTAACTAATTAATCTAGCTGTCAATGTTATTATTGTTTTTGGGATGAATAAATAAAACGTCGTGCATACTTAATTTGATGCATTATACCCACAGGATGGAACAATATAATATACATTGTAACGACACTACAGCTTCCACTCTATACATTGTAACGACACTACAGCTTCCACTCTATACATTGTAACGACACTACAGCTTCCACTCTATACATTGTAACGACACTACAGCTTCCACTCTATACATTGTAACGACACTACAGCTTCCACTCTATACTCGGTTTCTTTTCAAATGACTGTAAATTGCAAAGTTTCCATCGAGATTTCGAAGTTATTTTTAAACATGTAGTGAAAAATTGTGCTAATTATATAACCTTGGTCTTAAGGGAAGGTATTTAGTTTGTTCCCTACGTTTCCATCAAGCTTAAAATTACACCCCCTAGACCCCCTTTCAAGATAAATTTGTAAATTTTTCGGTAGAAAAATGTCCCGGCCGAAGGCCGATTCCCCTTAAATTACAAACTCGCTATCGCTCGCCAGGAAAAAATCGACACCTAAATGGCACGAATGGTCTTAAAATTGACAGAAATGGGGCGAGGGTTCTTAAAATCGCCAAACTAATGGGGCGAACGTCTTAAAATCTCAAAAGCAATGGGGCTAAACATGAGGGAGAAAGAGGTCCAGAAAAAAAATCCTCCAGGTGGAAATCTCCCCTTAATAATCCAGAAAGGTTGTTAGCCTCTGAAGTCCTATTTGAACTACCGGTAACTAACTGCCTATTTGAACTACCTAACAGCCTATTTGAACTACCTAACTGCCTATTTTAACTACCGGTAACTAACTGCCTATTTTAACTACCTAACTGCCTATTTTAACTAACTAACTGCCTATTTTAACTACCTAACTGCCTATTTTAACTAACTAACTGCCTATTTTAACTACCTAACTGCCTATTTTAACTACCTAACTGCATATTTGAACTACCTAACTGCCTATTTTAACTACCTAACTGCCTATTTTAACTACCTAACTGCCTATTTTAACTACCTAACTGCCTATTTTAACTACCTAACTGCCTACTCCTTACGCTTATAGGATATCCTTTTTTTTTTTTTTTTTTTTTTTTTAAAGAGAATGAACGGAGGAAGGAAAAACAGATAAAACAAAAAGGTCCATGTGCCTAAAGGCATCCTCCATTCATAAAATGTTTGTAACAACTGGATTTAAACATTTGTAGATTGTAAGTTTGTGGAAAGCAATTCGAGGGAAGTGAATTCCAAAGAGTAGTAGCTCTGGGGATAAATTAATTCTGATAAGCAGAAGTTCTGCCTCTTGCCATAGCACACAATGTCGAATTATTTGGCATACTTCTTGTTCATACATTATGTCACCAAATGTCTCGCTGAATGAACTACAAATCAGACTTTTTGTATTCCAGGAAATATAGCTATAATATAATATGAGCCAAACTTCTGATTTCGAATCCAGCCTAAATCGACTAGTAAGAACATTGATGCTAATTATATAGTGAAGGGACTGGACATCTCGAAAAGGGGCTCCAGTCCTGACGTTGTTCTTGACTTACAGTGTGATGGCTTAATAATCAGAAGGGTTGTTAGCCTCTGAAGTCCTATTTTAACCCTCTCACGTTCTTCACGCAATTTTGAGCCTATTAGGGATACTTTAAAGCCTTTGTTACCATCAGGGGTATTTAGAAACCTTTAGTTGAGTTACTTCAACCTCTGCAGTTGTCTTTGAGTTAGCTGTGGGCAGAAAACTAATTTTGGAGAGGTAATTATAAGAGTGAGAGAACTCTATTTATTATTGCTAATCTGGCAACCTCTGCGTCATAAAAACGTGAAAGTGTTAACTAACTAAGCTAATTATCATGTGACCGACTGAAGCACAACCATCAAGATAGCCGCGTGAATGAAAGCACCCTATGAGGAGGACCACTTTATTGACAAAGTTTCGCATAATTATAGCTTCATCTGGCCAAAATGACAATACCGATATAATGCTCCTCCTCATAATTATGGTGTTTATATTAATTTTGTTTATATTAATCAAGATAGCCTATATATTTGGATTAAAAGTTATAAATATTGGGTCGCGAAAGAGAGCATAACAAAGTGTGTGTGTGTGTGTGTGTGTGTGTGTGTGTGTGTGAGAGAGAGAGATGATTTTCGGGAATATTTAAAGAAGAGAGACTGTCATTCGATCTTAAGGTAAATAATGGCGTGGGGAAAATGTGAAGAGAAAACCCGGTAAGTAGCCTATTTCTGGTAAGAAGGTTGGTGGCGGGGGGCGTGGCGAGACGGGGAGGGGGGCGGGGCTTGCGGCAGAGCTGGCGGGGTGAGAGGGGGGTATATGAAGTGAAGGAGCTGTGGATGGGTGGGAGGGGGGATATATGAAGTGAAAGTGCTGTGGATTGGGGTGGGGAGGGGGGCGAAGTTGGCGGGTGGGTAGGGGACTAGGGGTATATACAGAGGGCAGGGGTATAATTGTGAAGTGAAAGTGTTGTGGAGGAAGGGGGCATGTTTGGGGGGGGGGGGGTGGGGGGTAGGAGGTGACTGCGGTGGATGGTGGTGGGGAAGGGGTATATGAAGTGAAAGTGCTGCGTATGGGAGTTGGTAGGATGGGGGCGGGGGAGACAGGGGACCGGGTTAAGGTGGGGGTGTGGTGTATATTTGGTGGGGGAGGGGGCATAGCAAATGAAAGTGCTGTGGATGGGGGTGGGGGCGAAGGGGCCGGTTTGAGGTGGGTGTGTGGGGTACATTTGGTGGAGAAGGGGTATAGGAAGTGCAAGTGCTGTGGATGGAGGTGGGAGGAAGGGGGCAGAGTTGGGGGTGGGGGGAGGGGTTATATTTGGTGGGGAAGGGGTATATGAAGTGAAAGGTCAGTGTATGGGGTTGGGGGGAAGGGGCGGGGTTGGCGGTGGGAGTACATTAGGTGGGGATGCAGTACATTTGGTGGTGGGGGTAAAGGAAGTCAAAGTGCTGAGGACGGAGGTGGAATACAGTGGTAGGATGGTTTGGATGGGGACAAACGTAGATATGAAGTGACGCTGATTGGGGTTAAGATGTTTTTATATATGTTTTTGCCCCATTAGTTGTGAGATTTGAAGACATTCGCCCCATTAGTTTCCCACAAATTCGTCCTAAACTGAATACTACCGTTTAATGATAGCTAGAATGAACTGTTAACACGTGTGGTAATCCTCAAGGGGCTATGTCGTGGTGGATGTTGACTGAAGTGGGTGGGTAGAGTGGATTTGGTGGAGGATGGATTGTTAAGAGTGGATGTGTAGTGAGTGTGAGAGTGAATAAGGGTGAGAGTGAATTAAGGAGGGGATATTATATTAAATTTATCATTTATATTTTTCTAGTATACTGTATATACTATATACAGTATATATATATACAGTATATATATATATATATATATATATATATATATATATACAGTATATAATAGAAAAATATAATATCCCCTCCTTAATTCACTCTCACTCTCACATTTTAAACTACACATCCACTCTACACAATCCATCCTCCACCAAATCCACTCTACCCACTCTGTTATTATTTATTTTCTCCGAGACCTCTACCAAGCTTAACAAAACAATATAAGATAAAATAAACACCTACATGGCACAGGTCTTAAAATCGCCACACTAACAGAGCGAGCGTCTTGAAATCTCATAACTAATGGGGCTAAACATGCGGAGATAGTGTTCTTGATTATAAGTGACAGTATTGATGGGAGATTTCCACTTGAGGGATTTTTTTTCTTGACCCCTTTCTCCCTCATGTTTAGCCCCATTGCTTTTGAGATTTTACGACGTTCGCCCCATTAGTTTGGCGATTTTTAGAACTTTCGCCCCATTTCTGCCAATGAGCGCTTTTTTTCCTCAACATTGGTCTGGCAGCTTATGAGGTCAATATTTAAAACGTTTCTGTCGCCTAAGTTCATCTACCATCAGTCTAGTTTCCGATACCAGAGCAAAATAAACCAGAACTGTTGCCAGCAAAATGTTGATCATCGAATGTTGACTATAAAAACTCTCGTGTGATACCGGGTTAAGGGGAGGTCTCCACTTGAGGGATTTTTTTCTTGACCCCTTTCTCCCTCATGTTTAGCCCCATTGCTTTTGACATTATAAAACGTTCGCCCCATTAATTTAGCGATTTTAAGAACTTTCACCCCATATTAAGACCTTTCGTGCCATTCAGGTGTCGATTTTATCCTCGCGAGCGATAGCGAGCCTGTAATTTAAGAGGAACCGGCCTATGGCCGGGACATTTTTCTACCGAAAAATGTACACATTTATCTTGAAAGGGACTCAAAGGGGTATCATTTTAAGCTTGATGGAGGTCTAGGGAACAAAGTAAATACCTCCCCTTAAGGGTGGTAGCGGATTGGTATGGTGGTCTGGTGGTCCCCTAAAGAAAGGCTGGGAAGGTAGTCATGGGGTTTACTTCGAGATTAAGGGAAGATTTTGGAGTTTTCTGGACCCCTTTTTCTCTCTCATGTTTAGCCCCATTAGTTTTCAGATTTTATGACGTTCGGCCCATTAGTTTGGCGAATTTAATACCTTTCGCCCCATTTCGTCGTCAATATTTAGACCTTTCGTGCTATTCAGGTGTCGATTTTTTTCCCTGGCGAACGATAGTGAGCCTGTAATGTTGGAAGAACCGGCCTTTGGCCGGGAAATTTGTTCTACCGAAAAATGTACAAATTAATCTAGAAGGGGGATCCAATGGATGTTTTTTTTAAATTTGATGGAGGTCTAGGGAGGAAACTTAAAAAATAATGAATACATGCAAAAATCGCCGAAAAACTGAACCATCTCCCTTTAATACATAATACAGTATACATCCTTCAATACATCTCGTTCATCCTACACCTCATTATATCCCTTACCTCAACAAACCTCACACCTCCTCCACCTGACCTCACCCAAACCTCACCCACCCACCCTAACCCCACCCACTCACCCACACCGCCCACTCACAGCGAGGTCTCCTACAAATCTCCGCCTCTTTTTGCTCCGCCCACTTCTTGAGCTGCTCTTTCTAGCCCCGCCCTACTCTCGCTCGCTCCCAATCTCTCTCACTCACTCTCTCTCTCTCTCTCTCTCTCTCTCTCTGCAGCATCCACATCTTATCCATTGAAAAGTCATCCATATTTCTATTTATTTCATCCACACAGGCACGCATTCAGTCATAGGACACCTAAATAGCACGAAAGGTCTAAATATTGACAACGAAATGGGGCGAAAGGTCTTAAAATCGACTAACTAATGGGGCAAACACCTAAACATCTGAAAACTAATGGGGGTAAACATGAGAGAGAAAGTGGTCCAGAAAACCGGCCCATGTCCCCTTAAGTGAGATGAGGTGTATTGAAGTAGGAGGTGTGGAGAGGGATGTAGGAGATGTAGGATGAACGAGATGTATAGAAGGCGGTGTGGAGAGGGATGTGTAAAAAATATAGGAAATGTGTATATGTATGAGGATGAATGAAAAATTTACAACTTTATCTTGAAGGGGGGTCTAGGGGGTATTTTTCTAAGCTTGATGGAGGTCTAGGGAGGAAACTAAAACAAATATATGAATAAATGAATCAATAGACCAAACAAACGGTAGGCCTCCCCTTATAGCTGTCTAAAGGCGTCTAATGCTAGCCAGAATATACTGTCAAAACACAGCATAATCCCCAAGGAGTTAATCTATTATATGCTAGGTACTTATATATGGCTAATAAGGAACTCTGGACTGACCGTGCCTCTACTCTTCAGATCGATGGTGAATGTTTGTTAAGGTAATGGAGGAGCAAGGCGGCACATTAACCGCGGCATGACCACTGATTCAAGAGTCGTGATTTATGGTGTACTCACTCGCAACACTCTCACTCTCTCTCTCTATACTTTATATATATATATATATATATATATATATATATATATATATATATATATATATATATATATATATATATATATATATATAATGCCTAACAAAAGTTATTGACTTGTACAAGTACAAATTATATTACGATATAATATTATAGCCACAGTAGCTGGGGTAAAAAAAATCAAGTATTTTAACCTCTTCTTCTTTCTTGGGTCAAAGGGCCGGAGAGTCCGCTAGCTGGACCCCTTCTCACCCTGATTTTAACCTCCACTCGCTGAATAGAACCAAACAGTGGTACGAAATGTGATTTTAATTGCATGCCTTTCGGTTGAAGCAGCTGATGACCATTATTTACTGGTTATATAGTTTGATTATACTATTATATACTCTTTGAAATCACTTAACATGTCTAATGACAAGTGGTATGAAAAATAGGTTAAAGGGGTACGCTCATAATTAGGCCGGAAATCTTGACTCCTAATCTATTAAAAAAGGGCTAGATCAAGTGCCTTTAAATGTCCACACTCCACACCTAGGCTCGATTACACTAGTCCTTCTTGAATTTCTGAATTTAATGGTCAGAGGTTTTTGGCTTAATTATAATGAATAGACTATAGCCATGTTGAAAGGGGCTCAGGTGTTTCCTCCCGCTTTTCGTCTAGTTCTGTGTGCACCCATCAGTGACGCCAAGTTTGTTTCATTGTGGCCCACCATCACCGTTCATCGTTTGCTCCTGTTTGTGTCTGTCACCTCACTCCATATTCTTCAATGTTTTAACCTAAGAACATAAGAAAATGGGAGTCTGCAAAAAGCCAATCGGCCCACACAAGGCAGATCCCTGTCACACCCAACCCCAATTACACGACCCAATCTTAGTGGTGTTGAATGAACATAAAATACAAAATACAATAGGATGACAAACACACGCAGAAGAGCGGTCAGATTTCTTTAACACATTTCCATGGCGATTCTCTTTTCCATATTCTTCATCTAGTTTCGTCCGTCACCCTCTCTGTGAGCTCCAATCACTGCGATCCTTATATAACTCCCTTCGCGGGAATGAATCGCGTGCTAATTTGTGATAATGACAGGCCGCGATGTAAAAAAGCGTCCTTGCATTGATTATAAACTTCAAGGCGGGCGGGTGAGGCATGAGCTCGGTCCCGGCTTTGTTTACATTCCGGCAAAAGAGCGTGAAACACAAATTGTTTGCTTCTCTTATATTTTTTTGGCGGGAAGGCTCTCGGATTGGCGCCAATTTCCATCGACGGCCGGGAGTGAGTAAATTTTCGCCTCTGATGACATAATTGGGGCCATTATTTGCGGCCTCATTAAACCGGAAAATCTGGAAGGATGAGAGAGAGAGAGAGAGAGAGAGAGAGAGAGAGAGAGAGAGAGAGAGAGAGAGAGAGAGAGAGAGAGAGAGAGAGAGAGAGAGAGAGAGAGAGAGGGGGAGGGTGGGGGATATCTTAAACGAGAAAGAGAACCCGAGAACATAGATATCTTACAAACCCTTTATCGATAGTTTGAAGTTCAGATATATAAGAGAGAGAGAGAGAGTTACAAGGTGTGGGTGTGGGCGTGGGTGTGCATGTGTGTGTGTGTGTGTGTGTGTGTGTGTGTGTGCAGGAGCAAGTGAAAACAAAAACACAAAAACAAAAACAGGTCAAAGCGGGAGAGAGGCTGATTTACGAAGAACTCAGTCGCACACTCAATTTTCCCTGGATGGAGTGCGGGCCCGGAGGAGACCCTTGATGAATCGCCTAATTGAATCCAAGTGTTTGTTATCTAAAATGTCTCCGCGGGCTGATGGCGTTGTTACGAAGACTATTTATCACCCCAGGGAGGACCACGTAATTATCTTATTTTACGGCATCGTTAGTGCTTGCGATGGATGAGAGGAAGGTGGTGAGTGGGGTTGGGGTGGGACCGTGGGGGGTGATGAGGGGGTTTATTAGGGAGGCAGGGGGGGGGGGGGGAGAGAGAGAGGGGGTGGGGTTGATCACGTAGGCGGGATGGGGGGGGGGGGAGGGGTTGATCACGTAGGCTTGATGGTGGAGGGGGGGATATCAAGGGAGGCAGGGGGGAGAGGGGTAGGGTTGTCAAGGGAGACGGGGGGGAGGGGGGGGGGGGGTGATTCATGGCTGGGCGTAATAATTAGGGTATTAGTCACAGAAAGGTTGAGTGGGTGTAAGGTGTGTGATTTATATTGATTTAGGTGTTGTGGTTCGCATCTGGTATTTATGGAAACAATATTAACGCGAGTATGGCCATTAGGAACCCATGTTTACCATCATATATATATATATATATATATATATATATATTATACAGTACATACTGCATATATATGTTTGTTATAAGTTGACAGTATAGTAAAATAATATATTAATGATTATTAAAATACATAAAGATTGGCCTGGACACTAGACACATGTAAGCCTAAAGATTGATTGTTTATTATCACTTGTACTTTTAGGCCAAGTGATTCCCATATTTCAATATGTCAATATAGTATTTATATACATAAGTGTTTTGGAGGACAAGCAACCTAGAAGGGTCACTAGATATGTTGTTGCTTGATTTCCTTTGTACTCCTTTGTACATAATACGAATATATAGTTTTTGTATATTACACGAGCCTGAACAATTAAGCTTACATAGCCTACTTACTAATATCTGATGACTATAGTGGTGGTTGTAGTCTTTGGAAAACATTATATAGACACGGAGAATGGATGGCATTGGTAGTATGGCATAATACCTAGCCAAAATGTCCACCATCTCCAAGGAGGAATCGAGAGAAGGTTGCCATTCACCTAAGTTTTCTTATACATCCTGTAACTAAAAAAAACAAAAAACAAAAACACACACACACATCAAGGGAACCCTACAGTACACAGACAGACACCCACCACTTTGTTTACAGTGTCAGAGTGGCGGGGTTTGTGTGGCGGCCGGCTTATAAGGGGTTGTAATTAAAGTAGTTGAAATGTATTATCTGATTAGTTTAGTAACATTTTGCTAATGTGACGGGCCTAGAAGCAGACCGACTGACCAACAGAGCTAGAAACACATAGAGCTACACCGACAGATCCACAGACAAATGAAACCAACAGATTTATAGACACACAGATTCACACCACCTTCCACTCACTGACACAAAAACAGGACAACAGTTACCTCCTCCCTACTTAAGACACACAGACTCACACCACCCTCCACACACAGACAGACAGAAAGACACCTCCTCCCTACTGAGACACATATACACCATCCTCCACACACAGACAGACCAAATTAACCTCCCCCCTACTTCGGTGCCCGAGGTAATTAAAGAGCCGGACCGCCGGACAGCAAGATATGCGGCAGCCCGGGACTTCATATTCATCGCCTTTTTATGGATTAGGCGACCAAACATTAATGAAATTATAGATTGGTGGCTGGCACGTCCCCCCTCCCCTCCCCTCTCGCTGGTTACGTGGGCCGCGGTATTATCACCCTAAAGGACAGGGCGTATAAGGTTGAGTTTACGGTTTTATTTATATATCTATTCGGTCTCTATCATTGCCACCTATGTGAATAAATCTGAAATTACGGTGTTATTTACCTAGGTACTCGTTGTTTCTATTATTGTCACCCTTAAGGGTAGGTATTTAGTTTGTTCCCTACTTTTTCATCAAGCTTAAAATTACACCCCCTAGACTCCCTTTTAAGATAAATTTGTACATTTTTCGGTAGAAAAATGTCCCGGCCGGAGGCCGGTTGGTCTTAAATTACAGGTTCGCTATCGCTCGCCAGGAAAAAATCGACACCTTAACGGCACGAAAGGTCTTAAAATTGACAGAAATGGGGCAAAATGTCTTAAAATATCCAAACTACTAGGGCGAATGTCTTAAAATCTCAAAAGCAATGGGGCTAAACAAGAGGGAGAAAGGGGTCCAGAAAAAATCCCTCAAGTGGAAATCTCCCCTTAAGGACTGTTTAAAGAAGGTCGGGCATACAGTCGTGTTCATTAATCAAGGCTACCCGTTTACAAAGTTAATATTTAAGTTGTGTATACATAATTATCTACTCGGTCGAGATTGCTATTATTGTCACACTTACGGTCAATATGAATAAAGTTGACGGTTATTGTCACACTTACGGTCAATATGAATAAAGTTGACGGTTATTGTCACACTTACGGTCAATATGAATAAAGTTGACGGTTATTGTCACACTTATGGTCAATATGAATAAAGTTGACGGTTATTGTCACACTTACGGGCAATATGAATAAAGTTGACGGTTATTGTCACACTTACGGTCAATATGAATAAAGTTGACGGTTATTGTCACACTTATGGTCAATATGAATAAAGTTGACGGTTTTTGTCACACTTACGGTCAATATGAATAAAGTTGACGGTTATTGTCACACTTACGGTCAATATGAATAAAGTTGACGGTTATTGTCACACTTATGGTCAATATGAATAAAGTTGACGGTTATTGTCACACTTACGGTCAATATGAATAAAGTTGACGGTTATTGTCACACTTACGGTCAATATGAATAAAGTTGACGGTTTTTGTCACACTTATGGTCAATATGAATAACGTTGACGGTTATTGTCACACTTACGGTCAATATGAATAAAGTTGACGGTTTTTGTCACACTTATGGTCAATATGAATAAAGTTGACGGTTTTTGTCACACTTATGGTCAATATGAATAACGTTGACGGTTTTGTTTACATATCTACTGTATCTACATTCTTTCCCAAACTGAAGACATTATTATGTATGGTAGCTAGATTATCATAGTTATAGTCTCCACAAACATCTGGGCACGAAACGTTAATTTTGTGATCTGATTCTCCTGACAAATACTAAAACAGGTCAACATGTTCTCATTTAAGAACATAAGACTATTATCCACTATTATCCATTTTACTCAGAGGTTATTCCTAAGCTAAATATAACCACCTGGAGGTACCTAGAATGTAATTCCAAGTGTTTTTCGTTAATCATAAAATCAGAGACAATCATTGCCACAAATACTTGAAAAATACAAACAGAACGAGTATCGATCTTGACGTGAGGAACATAATTGCATTTTATTATCTCTACTTCACATTCCTAATCTGAACTACAAAAATACCATATTTGTTTTTAGTTTGGGAGACAATATTTGCCACTTAGGGGAAAAAGAACCCCGACGAAGTCACACAAGCGTTTCTGTGGCATATTTTAATCACCAATAGTTTTCTCTGGCTGGCAACATTTCTGGAATTAATTGTATTTGTAATAGAATCTAGACTAAAATTAGCATAAACATGGACACTCGACGTTTATACAACCTTAGTTCAAAAGCTGTCAATAAAACTTGTGTCGAATTATTGCCCAAATAGCTAAACGATCGTGTAACTCCCCCTTTAGAGTACATCATAAACATGGAATTTGAACTAACTTAACCCCTTCTGTACCGGCGACATCTTTTAACTTTATTATGGCTACTATTACACGATTTCATTAAGTTTCAAAAGGGCCTCCAGCAATCAACAGGCTTCGGATATCTCACTTAACTCTTTGAATACCACAGATCCTTCTTAATATAGCTACAATAAAATTGAAAAAAAAAAAAAAATAAATAAAAAAAAAATGCGCCAAACTTTTCTTAAACTTCCAATTCATAGGGTTTTACTTAAAATACATTACAACTATAACTAACTATTATAGATGGTAGATTCTTTACTAAAGAGGCCAACCTCAGCTCATGGTGTTTACATATTAGACAATAATGCTCACGAAAGGGGATGTTACATCAACTCTCCAGTGCCACAGATCTAATTTGTCTTGTAATTGTCTCCACACACACACCCACCCACCCACACACACACGTACTGACGCCAATGAACGCCCAACCCACGCGCCGCTAACCGTTCACAAGCCAATAAATCCCGAGTCCAGTACCAATCCTGAGTGTAGGTAATTTATCTTACAGGCACCACAGTCCAGTATTGATCACGGGGAATAGGTTAATAAGGAACACTTACCCTTAAACTGACAGATAGCCTTCCTATGATGAATGATAACGTCTGCAGGTACCTGGAAAACAAAATGATATTATGAGACGATTATATAAAAAGGGTTATTACGACTATTTTACGGTTAATCAGGAATCCACTACATAGCTCATTTATGATGCATATAAGTGTAATAAAATTCTATATTAGGTACTGACCTCAACTTGGCAAGTAATAAAGCAAGCTAGGTTGGGACTAAGTCGACATTTTGTTTGCCATTGGTCAACAGGGACATCAAGTGGGAAGTACGAATTTACATAATAAACCCTTTCTGTACCGGCGAGAATAAAGTTACACGATAGCCATGAGAGAGAGAGAGAGAGAGAGAGAGAGAGAGAGAGAGAGGGAGAGAGAGAGAGCGAGAGAGAGAGAGAGAAGGCATAATTGTTTAAAGTAAAGGAACTCCCTCTCTGTTCCACTTTATTTCGCCCGCCGCTATAGTCTATTCGCTGTAACTAGGCGAAAAATAATTATATCTAGCTTCTGTAACTAAAAAAACGACTAGAATAATCGAGCTAATATGTCTACCATTTGGGAAGAGTCAGTCAAGGATTAGATGTGGAAATTTACAGCCACTTTTCTCTGGCGCTTTTTGATACAGAGGATAGGTGTCATAATTTCCCGCCTACTTACAGCGAATAGACTACTGTATAGCCACAACATCCGACTAAGAACCACAAATAATAGAACCACATACCCCCTTCTCTCCCTTTAGAATAACCGATGAGCCGAATCCCGATACCCCAGAATGAGGTACACTCGGATACCATAGTCTCTAGCCCACTCAGGAAAATTTTGTGGATCCCTTATGTTTTTCTCTATGCAATTATATCAATCCGGATATATTTTTGGATAGAATTTGCTTTTCAATAAATAGTATATATAGTTTTGTAGTTGATCAGAGTTTGGTATCCCCCCCCCCCCCCCCGTATAGTGGGTACCATCGGGAAAAAATGTCTGTTGTCGTTGTCGTTGTTGTCCGTCTGTCCCGAAACTCCTCCTAGACCGTTGGACGGATTTTCACCAAATTTCACACGAACATTTGTTGCGTGAATGCGAACGTCAGTCAACAATTTTTTTTTTGAATTTATGCAATAGTTATGATTTTAGGTCCAAAATATGGTTTTACCCCCCCCCCCCCCCTTTCCCGGTAGTAATGATGGTTGATAGTTGTAGTATCAATGATGATAAGTGATTAAGATGGTAGTGACGTCACAATGGTGACAGTAGTAGTGATGATGGTGAGAGTAGTAGTGATGATTGTAATTGTAGTAGTGATGATGATCATAGTAATGGTGACGATGACAGTAGTCGTGATGATTGTGGGAGTTGTAGTGATGATGGCAGTAGTAGTGATGATGGTGATTGTGATTGATGATGGTATTAGTAGTGATGATGGTAACCATCGCAGAGTTGGGTAGCCTATGCAGTTTTGATTTTGGGCAAAACGGCACTTCTACCAACATTGTAAAATGCTAACTGAATAAATATTATTATTATCATCATCACCATCTTACAAATAAGTAATTGTGGTAGTTGTGGTGGTAGTAGTGAGTGTGGTAGTGGTGGTAATGGTTGTGGTGGTTGTAATGGTGGTTATAGTAGTTGTGGTGGTGGTGATTGTGGTAGTTGTGGTGGTGATTGTGGTAGTTGTGGTAGTTGTGGTGGTGATTGTGGTAGTTGTGGTGGTGATTGTGGTAGTTGTGGTGGTGATTGTGGTAGTTGTGGTGGTGATTGTGGTAGTTGTGATTGTGGTAATTGTGGTGGTGATTGGTAGTTGTGGTGGTGATTGTGGTAGTTGTAGGAGCTATTATTGTAGTTGTGGTGGTGATTGTGGTAGTTGTGGGAGTAATTGTGGTGGTTGTAGGAGCGATTGTGGTAGTTGTGGTGGTGATTGTGGTAGTTGTAGGAGCTATTATTGTAGTTGTGGTGGTGATTGTGGTAGTTGTGGTGGTTATTATGGTAGTTGTGGCGGATGATTGTGGTAGTTGTGGAGGTAATTTTGGTAGATGCGGTGGTTGTGGTAGTAATTGTGGTATTTGTGGTGATTGTGGTAGTTGCGGTAGTGGTAGCTGTGGTGATAGTAAGTGTGTTTGTAGCGAGTCCTATTTTTTTATTTTTTTATTTTTTCACCCCAGACCTTTATCAAGCATAACAAAAATACCCTCAAGACCCCCCCCCCCCCCCTTCGAGATAAATGTATACATTTTATGGCAAAACCATATTCCTAAATTGCAGGCTTGCTATTGCTCGCCAGGAATAAACCGACACTTAACTGGCTTGAAAGGTCTTAATATTGCCAAATAAATGGGGCGAAAGGTCTTGAAATCGCCAAACTAATGTGGCGAACGTCTTATAATCTCAAAAATTAATGGTGCTAAACCCTTTGAAGATTATGACGCATTTTGACACCCCAACCATCACTGCACTCACTGACACTGCACTCATCACCACAATCATAGCTAGTCATCATCACCGCAACCATCACCCAAATCACTTAATGATAGCCAGAATAAAATAACGAAAATGTTTATTATTACAAATATATAGGCCTATTAATAGTCCAATATAACCCACCTTTCATTATGGTGAGCAGGGAATCGCGGAGTTGATCACTTCTACCCATCTATTACGTCAATTCACCAGTTCGCTTCACACTATAACACTTACTAAACAAACAAAATAGTCTCTAGAAATCGCCAAGTCCACTTTAAAGTCTTCACGAGTCACTAATTCGGGAAAATAAGGGAAATATCCAAGATGGCGTCTTCTCCCCCCAAGGCTGCGCGACAATTCTGAATTTCCCGCCCTCGTGACGTCATCCCCGTGACGTCATCATGCGGGACTCGCCAGCGTTCACAGTTGACCAGAACAAATACGGATGTAATATTTTTGTTTAGACAACCCCTTCCGCCTTATATAATTAACCTTTCCATTAGTAGAACATAAAATAATTTGTTCATGTCCGAAATGCATTAAATTAAATTATATTTATTAATTTAAGCAACCGCGAATGCAACGAATTTGGCGCAATTTTGAACTGCATATCGGCCAAATAAAGACTACCGTCATGTAATGTATTTGGAGAGGTAATTATAACTTAGGATATTATCATCACTATTGTAATCACCACCACAATCATCATCACTACATTTACCACCATAATCATCACTACACTCATCACCACCATAATCATCACTACACTCACCACCACCAGTCATCACTACACTCATCACCACCACAATCATCATCACTACATTTACCACCATAATCATCACTACACTCACCACCACCAATCACTATTCATCACTACACTCATCACCACCAGTCATCACCACCATAATCATCACCAGCACACTCATCATCACTACAACCACCATAATCATCACTACTACATTCATCACCACTACACTCTTCACCACCATCAGCATCACTACACTTATCACCACCATAATCATCACTACACTCTTCACCACCATAATCATCACTACACTCTTCACCACCATCATCACTATACTCATCACCACCACCAGTCATCATCACTATTCATCACCATCACCACCATAATCCTCACCAGCACACTCATAATCATCACCACCATCATCACTATACTCATCACCACCATAATCATCACCACTACACTCACCACCACCATAATCAACCTCACTACACTCATCATCACCACCATAATCATCACCACAATCACAAAAATAATAATCACCACCATAATCATCACCCCTACATTAATCACCACTATGCTCATCACCACCACCAGTCATCATCACTACATCACCACCATCATAACAACTAGTCATCATTACCGAAACCATCACCCAAAATCGCTTAATGATAGCCAGAATAAAGTAATTAAAGTAAAGAGTGAGGAAGTACATGAACGAAGGCGGTGCTGGTTGGGGGGAGGGGCGTCGACTGACTGGGGACAGAGGTGCATGGGGCGGTTCGTTCGTGGCCACCCCTTCGGGGATCACGGCGTCAGGCAATAGATAGATAGATAAAGTAATGAAACATTATATAGGCCTATATTAATAATCCAATATAACCAACCTTTCAATATGGTGACCTCGGAATTGCGGGGGGCTCACTTCCACCCATCTATTTCGTCAATTCGCCACTTCTTCACACTAAATCACTAAATAAATAACACACTTCGTCTTTAGTAATCAAAAAGTCTACTTTAAAAGTCTTCGTGAGTCACCAAACGGCGAAAACAAGAGAAAAACTGTCAATCCAAGATGGCACCTCCTCCCCCCCAAGGCTGCGCGACAAGTCTGAATTTCCCGCCTTCGTGACGTCATCATCTGGGACCCCGCAGAAGCTTCTAGAAGTTCTCGGTAGCTTTCACCAATATATTATTTTTGTTAACGAAACCCTTCCACCGTATATAATCAACCGTTACATTAGTAGAATATATAATAATTAGCTCATATCCCAAATGGATAACATAACCTCGTATTTATTTATTTATTTATTAAAGCAGCCGTGAACGCAAAGAAAACGGCGCCACTCTGACGGACACCTCCGCAAGTATCGCAGTCAGTATGTACCACTCAGTAGTAGGTTAGTACAGCTCCGTACCTCAGTCGGGTACTGAAGGGTACTAAACACAGAGGTCCTTTCTTACACTACCTGCCTTGCAGATTGGACCGCTCCGCAATAGTACTACTACGGAATAGTACGGAAGTGACTCGCTGGTGTAGTGACTAGCGTCTTGGACTTCCACCCAGAAGGCCCAGGATCGCGCCCACGCTCGGCGCATTAAAGATTTTTCACAAGCACAAAGTAATTACCGTCCCTCATGAGCAAGGGGATGGGGTAGTAGTACAGGACCCCATTGGAAATACGCCTAATCGGCCTTATTGGGCTATCCTTAGCTGGCTTAGCATGCGCTAGCTTTAAGAACTATTATAAGGGTAATAAATACAGCAGTCCTTTATTTATAGAAAATTCTATTCATATATTCGTTTCTAGAGATATGCTTCCATAACTAGAAATAGATGAAGTCCAGGAATTTGTATGAGTGGGCTAGAAGAGACTATGGTATCCGAGTGTACCATACAAGGGGTTCGAACTGCCATCACTACCTCCAATATACGGCCATTAACCCCTTCTGTACCGCCGATGTTTTTATATATTTCACTATAGCTATATTTAGATTTTATGCAGCTTAAGTAGGTTCTGTGGTAATACGAAGGGTTAAGTGAGATAGTTCGAAGCCTGATAATTTGTTGGAGGCCCTTTTTAAACTGAATAATATCGTAACCAGAATAAACATTAAAGGGACGGCACCGGTACTGAAGGGGTTAAGGGGATATATATATATATATATATATATATATATATTTTTTTTTTTTTTTTTTTTTTTTTAAATTTTGATCCCAAGACCTCCATCAAACTGAATAATGTACCCCCAATACTCCCCTGCGAGGTAAATGTGTACATTTTTCGGTAGAAAATAGTCCCGACCGAAGGCTGGTTCCTCTTAAATTGCAGGTTCTCTATCACTTAACAGGACAAAATCGACACCTAACTAACACGAAAGGTCTTAAAATTGACACAAATGAGGCGAAAGGTCTTAAAATCGTAAACAAATAATGGGGCGAACGTCTTTAAACCTCAAATTTAATGGGGCTAAACACAAGGGAAAAATCGAATAGGGTTGGTAAGGCTAATATGGACAAAGACGTCATAATACTGAAAAGGTTAAGAGACTACTGGCTACACCTTTGTTTCTTTACAGGTACCGTTGTCCACATAAATTCTGTCCCTCCTTGTGATCTTATGTAGAACAGTAAATATTGTATGGCTGAATCGACCACTTGCGAGTTTCGTTCTATAAGGAAGTTGGAGCCGTAAACATGGATATCAAACAGAAATGCAATAATAATGTAGGATTTTTGATGGATAAAAAAGTAAGTTGAATTGGGTTTTATGTATTTATATATGCACTACAACCGTATTCTAGCTGGTAATTCTGCTAAATATCAACGTCTACGGCTCCAACTTCCTTATAGAACGAAACTCTCAAGTAGTCAATTACGAGCGTGGGTTTCTTTTAATCTTCAGTTGACTAGTCGGATAAGCTAACCACTGCATAAGATACTACACTCGTAATTCAACCGTGCGCATCATATTCCATGTATAAGATCAAGGAGAGGTACAGAACTTATGTGGGAAACTGTACACTCACAAATACACACCCTTTCAGCTACATTGTTCCCCCGAGTGTTGTTATCTTTTAACCGTGTGTGTGTGTGTGTGTGTGTGTGCGTATGATTCTCGGTGTGTGCGTGTTTACAATATGCAGTTTTTGTGGTACTTAAGTCTTGAAATTATACACCCCTGTTCTGCCGAGTACTATACCGAATACTAGCACCATAGTAGTGGACCATAGTAGTGGACCATAGTAGTTTACCATAGTAATGAACCATAACAGTGAACCATAACAGTGGACCATAGTAGTGAACCATAGTAATGAATCATAGTGGACCATAGTAATGAACCATAACAGTGAACCATAACAGTGGACCATAGTAGTGAACCATAGTAATGAATCATAGTGGACCATAGTAATGAACCATAACAGTGAACCATAACAGTGGACCATAGTAGTGAATCATAGTGGACCATAGTAATGAACCATAACAGTGAACCATAACAGTGGACCATAGTAGTGAATCATAGTAATGAACCATAGTAGTGAACCATAACAGTGAACCATAGTAATTAACCATAGTAGTGAACCATAACAGTGGACCATAGTAGTGAATCATAGTAATGAACCATAGTAGTGAACCATAACAGTGAACCATAGTAATTAACCATAGTAGTGAACCATAACAGTGGACCATAGTAGTGAACCATAACAGTGGACCATAGTAGTGAACCATAGTAATGAATCATAGTGGACCATAGTAATGAACCATAACAGTGGACCATAGTAATGAATCATAGTGGACCATAGTAGTGAACCATAGTAATGAACCATAGTAGTGAACCATAACAGTGGACCATAGTAGTGAATCATAGTGGACCATAGTAGTGAACCATAGTAATGAACCATAACAGTGAACCATAACAGTGGACCATAGTAGTGAATCATAGTGGACCATAGTAATGAACCATAACAGTGAACCATAACAGTGGACCATAGTAGTGAATCATAGTAATGAATCATAGTGGACCATAGTAGTGAACCATAGTAATGAACCATAGTAGTGAACCATAACAGTGGACCATAGTAGTGAATCATAGTAATGAATCATAGTGGACCATAGTAGTGAACCATAGTAATGAACCACAACAGTGAACCATAATAGTGGACCATAGTAGTGAACCATAGTAATGAACCACAACAGTGGACCATAATAGTGGACCATAGTAGTGAATCATAGTGGACCATAGTAGTGAACCATAGTAATGAACCACAACAGTGGACCATAATAGTGGACCATAGTAGTGAATCATAGTGGACCATAGTAGTGAACCATAGTAATGAACCATAGTAGTGGACTTAAAATTGCCAATTAAATGGTGCGAAAGGTGTTAATATCGCCAAACAAATGGGGGCTAAACACGAGGGAGAAGGGAGGACCAGAAAAACGACCCATCTCCCCTCAAGGCACTACGGAGCGCTGCAAATTCACGAGGATAGACCGACAAAAGAGCTCCAATGATGGGTTGCGGCTCCGTAGACTGTTGCTGTGGTGGTGGTGGTGGCGGGTGGTACAGTCGCTCGTGGAAGTTTTGGGGGGTCCTCTTGGGATTTGTCTTTATGCAAATATACGGCCACAGGGGTTGTCTTACAGGTATACTTTGCCTGGAGTTAAGGGGAGGTTTCTAGTTTGTTTCCTACTCCTCCAGCAATCTTAAAATTTCACCCCCTTGACCCCCTTTCAAGATAAATTTGTACATTTTTCGGTAGAAAAATGTCCCGGCCGAAGGCCGATTACTCTTAAATTACAGGCTCGCTATCGCTCGCCAGGATAAAATCGACACCTAAATGGCACGAAAGGTCTTAAAATTGACAGAATGGGGCGGAAATTCTTAAAAATCATCAAACTAATGTGGCAAACGTCTTAAAATCTCAAAAGCAATGGGGCTAAACATGAGGGAGAAAGGGGTCAAGAAAAAAAATCCCTCAAGTGGATATCTCCCCTTAAATGGCAGATGTATTTTTTTGAAGGGGACAGTAGTTATTTTGGGGGGTCTATTTATATGGTCATTTATGTTTCCGTTTCCTCGCTAGACCTTCATCAAGCTTAAAACACATGAAAATGGCGACTGTTACTCTTTCAACTTTGGAGGAAACACTTGTTGCAGGCAGTTGTCTCCTTGATAAGCATAGACAACAAAAGCAGTTTCCTTAGATACACTTGCATAGTTAAACACATGAGAGGTTCTCGGGTTTTTAAGTGTGACTGTGCAGTAAGTGAGGGTTTAGCAGCGGGCTTGTTAAATTATTCTGCGATCTTGGTTCAAATGCGTGTGTTTGTCTATCAGTCTGTGTGTGTGTGTGTGTGTGTGTGTGTTTCTGTTACTGTGTACCGTAGGTGTCTCTATCGGTCTGTGTGTGTGTGTGTGTTCTTGTGTATGTTTGTGTGTATGTGTCTGTTTGTCGGTATGTGTGTGTGTGTGTGTTTGTCGGTCTGTGTATGTGCGTGTTCCTGTGTATTTGTTTGTCGGTCTGTGTGTGTTACTGTGTGTGTGTGTGTGTCAGTTTGTCGGTCTGTGCTTATGCGTGTTCCTGTGTATTTGGCTGTGTGTGTGTGTGTGTTTGTCGGTCTGTGTATATGCGTGTTCCTGTGTATTTGTCTGTGTGTGTGTTACTGTGTGTGTTTGTCGGTCTGTGTATATGCGTGTTCCTGTGTATTTGGCTGTGTGTGTGTGTGTTACTGTGTGTGTGTGTCAGTGTGTGCCTGTGTATGCTTGTCTATCTCTCAGTTTGTGAGTGTGTCCCTGTGAGTGTGTACATATGCCTGACTGTGTGTTTGTGTATGAATGTATATGTGTTTGTTTGTGCCTGACTGTGACTGTGTGTGTGTGTGTACTTACTCTAGTTGTATTGCGGGAGTGAGCATGCTCGTTATTTCCCGCCTCCTATATGTGTAGGTGTTATATGTATCGTTGGAATGGCTGTGGATGTGTGTGTAGTCTGTATATTTAGCCAATTGGCGACATCGGAAACGAAGGCTTAGGGTGGATCTGTATGGTACCATTCTCACTATAGACGGTACCGTCTCGCCCGAAGGCTTAGGTAGCCATCAGCTTAGGTGAACCATATGATACCCATCTCGCCTTGTACCATTTTTGCCAACCCCAGATGGGACGTCACAACGTCGTCCACTTATTCCAGGTACCTATTTACAGCTAGGTGAACTGAGGCTAACACATGAAAGGAGACAAGCCCAATTTGTCTCCGCCCGGCCGGGGATTGAACCCCCGACCCCTCGTGTGTGAGACGAGAGCTCTACCTACTAGGCTACGGGCTGTGTGTGTGCGTGCGTGCCTGTGTGTGTATTGTGGGTGCGTGTATTGTTATTTCTGAGTGTCATTAATTACAGTAATATGCCCAGCTGCTCTTTTGTCCGACCAGAGCAAAACATAATTGGCTTTAAGATACATTCAGGTCCAGTTAATTCTTTCTCTACGATAACAAGTCTAATTTGCACCGCTACCGTTAGGCGATTATATCCAGCCGAGGAAGGCCAGTTTTAACAAATATATAATAAGGGAAGGTAAATGAAGAGAATTGATATTAAGAGAGGAAAGAAATGTAACGAGAAGAGAAGGGAGGGAAGATAAGTTGTATAAGAGAGGAGAGAAGATGTAGGAAGAACAGGGAAAGGAAGAGGATAACATTAATTGAAAATCCCATACGACAGAGCAAGGCAGGATAAATGATAGGACGAGATATGAGAAAGAGAGAGCGAGAGCGAGAGAGAGGGACAATAAAAACAAATACCCGTGTATCCCCTCAAAAGCCAACCAAGGAGGGGGGAGTCAGACCATAATAATAATAAATGGATTACCCAGCAACAGGTCTCCCCTTAGCTACCGGACGTATCCATTGACGAACCACGCACCCGGCAGGAAGTAAGAGCATATATATATATATATATAAGAGCACACAAGATAATAAGGAAAGTAGTAAAAAAGCAGGACAATAAAATAAAGTAAACATAATAGCATCGAGACAAATAAAAAAGCAAACAAGATCATATAAAATAGTAATACAAAAAAGGACAATATAATAAAGAAAACTATTATATCATCAATAACTGAAACCTGATGAAGAGAAGTGAAGAGACGAACAAACAAACAAACCTAACCTCACAATCCCCCTCCGGTCAAGTTGGGTACATCAGACAGTAATCATAAATGGATTACCCAGCAACAGGTCTCCCCTTAGCTACCGGACGGTCTCCCCTTGGCTACCGGACATGTCGATATACCGAACCTCACTCCCTACAGACAATAATGAAAAACAAAAGAGCAAAGAAGGCAATAATAGCTAAAATACGAGAGCCAAGAAAGAGGGAAGAAAGGAGAAGAGAGCGGAGGGGATGATAAAACAGGAAACACAAAAACAAGACAATAATTGAAGACAGAAAGAGAGAGAAAGGAAGAGAAAGGGGGACACAGTTATCAACCCCGACCAAGGAGGGAAATCGACAGTAAAAAATAATGTACCACAATGTCAACAACATACTAAGGGGAGATGGGTCGTTCTTCTGACCCCCCCCCCCCCCCCTTCTTCCCCATGCTTAGCCCATTACTTTTCAGATTTTAAGATGTTTGCTTCATTAGTTTGCCGATTTTAAATCCTTCCGTCCCATTTCTATGTCAATATCAAGACCTTTCGTGCCATTTACTGTAGATGTCGATTTACAAGACATTCGCCACATTAGTTTGGCGATTGCCTTTCGTGCCATTTAAGTGTCGATTATTCCTAGCGAGCGATAGCGAGCCTGTAATTTAGGAGGAATCAGCCTTCGGCTGGGACATGTTTCTATCGAAAAATGTACACATTAATATCGAAGGAGGGTCTTGGGGGTACATTTTAAAGCTTGATGGAGGTCTGGGGAGCAAACTAAAAACCTCCCGTTAATTAAAACCAGAAAAAAAAAAATGGAAGAGACGAAAGCGAAGAAAACTCCTAACGTGAGCCCACCATCAATCAACCCCGAGCAAGGCGGGGAATCCGACCGTCATAATATATCGATTACCCAGCAACAGGTCTCTCTTCCCTCCCCTTATATTAGGTAGAGTCGACCTTCCCAGAACGACAGAGACAGGGGGAAGAGATACGTGGAAAGGAGATAATGGAGGAATAGACGAGAAGAGAAGAATACAAAGGGGAGAGGTAAATGAGAGAGAGAGAGAGAACTACGCGAGATAAAGGTAAATACCCAAACAAATAAATAAACAAATTATAATCAATGAATAAATAACGATAAGGGGGAGGGGAGTGGATAGGAGGAAGCAAAATAAAATAAAATAAAATACAATAAAATAAAATAAAATAAAATAAAATAAAATACAATACAATAAAATAAAATAAAATAAAACAAAATAAAATAAAATATAAGGGAGGGGGGCTCAGGCCGTCATAATATATCGAGATTACCCAGCAACAGGTCTCTCTTCCCTCCCCTTATATTAGGTAGAGTCTGCCTTCCCAGAACGACAGAGACAGAGGGGGGGGGGGGGGGGGAGAGAGAGAGAGAGAGAGAGAGAGAGAGAGAGAGAGAGAGAGAGAGAGAGAGAGAGAGAGAGAGAGAGAGAGAGAGAGAGAGAGAGAGAGAGAGAGAGAGAGAGAGAGAGAGAGAGAGAGAGAGAGAGAGAGAGAAACAAAATCGTAACACAAAAGTGAGAAGATGAAACTAAAGAGAATGAAACAATATGAAAGAAAAGAGCAAAAACAAAAAGAGGCATAATACAGTACATAAGTGAGAATATGGAATTAAAGAGGCATAATACAGTACATAAGTGAGAATATGGAATTAAAGAGACGAGCAAATCAAGGACGACAAAACAGAAGAGAAAGTAATAGCTGGGATGAGAGGAAAGGAAAATAGGAAACAAAAAGAAACACAAAATACATAACAAGGGAAGAGAACGGAAGCGAAGAAGACAGAATGAAACGGACGAGAAAAAAGCAAATCAAGGACGACGAAACAGGAGGGAAAGGACGAGCTGGGATGAGAGGAAAGGAAGAAGGAAAACACAGAAAAAAGGAGAAAACACAAAATGCCCCCAATGAACTCACACGGCGGACTGAAGGGGGGGGGGGGGTCAGACCATAAATAAACCGATTAGCCAGCAACAGGTATCCTCAAGGCTGGACGCTATAGTAGAGAAGAAGACAGGAAACGGAGCTAAGCGAAGAGAAGAGGACATGAGAAAAGGAAAAGGATGAAAAGAAAAGGTAGGGAGAACAGAATAGAACGGAATGGAACCGAAGGGAAGTAATGAAAAGAAATCATAAAACATATGATAACAGAATAGAACGGAACGGAGCGGAAAGGAATCAATGGAAAGATATCACAAAACGGAAGAGAACATAATAGAACGGAACGGAAGTAATGACAAATACAAATGCAAAGCGTAAGAGAACAGGCGAGAACGGAACGGAACGGAAGCAATGAAAAAAATGACATAACAAAAGAGAAACGAAAAACACGGAACGGAGGGGGACGGAAGCAATGAACACAAATCACAAAATAAAAGAGAAACGAAGAAAACGGAACGGAAGGGTAAGGAAGCAATGACAACAAATGCAAAACGGAAGAGAACAGAACGGAACAGATTGGAAGCAATGAAAAGTAATCACACAATTATTGTTTTCCAGGAAAATATAGGAACGGCAGATGAAAGGAAAGAACGGTACAAAACAAAACGGAAAGGAAGGGGAAAACGAAAGAGGGGTACAAGATGGGAAGAGAAAAAGGAGGAGGGAAAGAGACAGAAAAACACAGGGACGGAAAATTAACCCGTTCTGTACCAGCAACTTCTTATACATTTTATTCTAGCTATATTAGACGATTTTGTGCAGTTTAGGAAGGACCTGTGGCAGTGAAAAGGGTTAAGTGAGATAGGAAGAAGACTGTTCATTGCTGGAGGCCCTTTATAAATGTAACTAAATCGTCTAACCGTAGCGAGAATGAAAGTAAAAGGACGGCACCGGCACAGAAGGGGTTAAAGGAAAGAAAGGAACAACACGGAAAGGAAGGTAAAACAACGCGAAAGAGGAGTACGGGGTGAAAGGTACAAGATGAGAGGAAATAAAGGAAGAAAGGAAGGAGAGAGAACAAAAACACAGGAACGACAAATGCAAATAAAGAAAGGTCCAAAACAAAAAGATAAGGACGGGCGAAAATCGAAAGACAAACCCAGGAGGAATGGGACGAGATGAGAGGAAATTAAGGAAAAGAGAAAGTTGAGATAGAAAAAACACAAGAACGACAAATGAAATGAAAGAACGGAACAAAAGAGAAAGGAGAGATAGAAAAAAACACAAGAACGACAAATGAAATGAAAGAACGGAACAAAAGAGAAAGGAGAGATAGAAAAAAAACACAAGAACGACAAATGAAATGAAAGAACGGAACAAAAGAGAAAGGAGAGATAGAAAAAAACACAAGAACGACAAATGAAATGAAAGAACGGAACAAAAGAGAAAGGAGAGATAGAAAAAAACACAAGAACGACAAATGAAATGAAAGAACAGAACAAAAGAGAAAGGAGAGATAGAACAAACATAAGAACGACAAATGAAATGAAAGAACGGAACAAAATGGAAAGGAAGGGAAGAATACGAAAGATAAATAAAATAGGAAAGGTGCAAGAACAGAGGAGAGGCAGGAGAAAAGAAGCAAAACACGTACTCTCATAATCAACTCCAACGGCGGCTTAAGGGGGGAATCAGACCATATTAAACCGATTAGCCAGCAACAGGTCTCCTTCCTCCTCCAAGGTATTACGGGCGGCAAGGTTTGTTTTTATCCAACCCGGAAGAGGCAGTTTGTACTCTGGCGCGCATACACACACACACACACACACACACACACACACACACACACACATACATACACTCACTCACTCACTCACTCACACACACACACAATTGTTATTGAGGATTTTCCTGGCTTTTGTCATTTTCGAGCAGTACATTTTAGTTTGTCCCTTAGGCTAACAAAAATCGCCTTCCTAGACTTCCTTAAAAAAAAAATATATATATATATATACCGTATATATATATATATATATATATATATATATATATATATATATATATATATATATATATAATAATAATAATAATATATATATATATATATATATATATATATATATATATATATATATCCAGACCTCCTTCAAGCTAAATTTGTATATTTTTGTTTTTGTTTTGACAAAACAACGAAGGCTGATTTCCTTAAAGCTACAAGTTCGCTATCACACACACTGAAAACAAATCGATACCTGAATGGGGCGAAGCGTCATATTGGCGCCAAATTATTATCCTATTAACCCTCAAGCGATAAAATCAGCCAGTGTTAAGCAAAGATTAAACATCATAATTAAGCCCTCACCCTCAGGCTTCCACACCCTCCCACCTGTATCAATGACAGGTAACCACAGAGCCCCGGACATAATCACCATATGGACGTGATTGTTACCAGAATATAGACCCTGGAAGCCATTGACACCATTGACACCAGCCCCAGACAAACAAAGTAAGCTGCCAATTAAGGGGGGATGATCTTATCTATTTGCTCAGTAGTGTATTTTATAATGATTTGTTAGTTTCCTCCCTAAACTCCGACAAGCTTAAAAAAACACCCACCCAAGACCCTCCTTCAAGATAACTTTGTACATTTTTTCAATAGAAGCGTGTTCCGGCCGAAGGCCGATTCCTTTTAAATTACAGGCTTGCTGTTGCTCGCCAGGAAAATATCGACACTTAAATGACACGAAGTCTTACTATTGACAAAGAAATTAGGGCGAAAGGTCTTAAAATCGCCAAACTAATAGGTTGAACGTCTTAAATTATGAAAACTAATGGAGCTAAACATGAACAAGAAGATGAACCAGACAGACGAGCCATCTCCCCTTAAGCTCCACCTTTGCTCGGCCTTCCCCTCGGCTGTTTACCTGTTGTTATTCACCAGGGCTTACTATGCTATTCAGAGGAGATGGGCAGTTTTTCTGGTCTCCCTTCTTCCTCATGTTTAGCCTCATTAGTTTTGAAAATGTGAATACGTTCGGCCCATTAGTTTGGCGATGTTAACACCTGTGGCCCCATTTAATTTTCAATTATCAGATCTTTCGTGCCTTTTTGGTATCGATTTTTTTCTAGGCGAGTGATATCGAGCCTTTGTGTTTAAAGTTTAATGGGGGTCTAGGGAGGAAACTAGAAATAAAAAATGAAAAAGTCAACCAAAAAGTGAACCCTCCTCCCTTAAGGGCAGATTTTGACTTATTTATTTACTTATATGCTTATCACATTTATAATTTCCTCCTCAGACCTCCATCATGCTTAGAAAATACACCCAAAGACCCCCCTTCGAGAGGAATTTGTGCATTTTTCGGTAAAAAATAATGGCCCGGTCGAGGGCCGGTTCTTCCTAAACTGCAGGCTTGCTATCGCTCGCCAGGACAAAAAACTGACACCTAAATGACACGCAGTTATTATTGTCAAACTAATGGGGCGAATTTCTTGCAATCTGAAAAAGTAATGGGGCTAAGCATGAGAGAGAAGGGGGCCCATACACCCCCACACCCGCTCAAGTATCGACACTCTACATTTACATTGGTAACGTGTTTTTCATGTATATTTACAAATAATGCCGTTCTCTTAAATCCGTGTTTTGTGTTAATCAAGAGGATTTGTTTTAAGGGAGGTCAGGATTTAAGAGAGGTCAGGATTTAAGGGAGGTCAGGATTTGTTTTAAGGGAGGTCAGGATTTAAGGGAGGTCAGGATTTGTTTTAAGGGAGGTCAGGATTTGTTTTAAGGGAGGTCAGGATTTAAGGGAGGTCAGGATTTGTTTTAAGGGAGGTCAGGATTTTGTATCCTATTCCTATAAGCTCAGTACCCTCTTTTACCATTTTAACATTAATATCTTATTAGTATTAGTATTCTATTGTATTAGTATGTGTCACTAGAACCTGTGACGTCATAGGAGTGTAAGTCCACCATCCAGTCCAGGATGACGTCACTATGACGTCACTATGACGTCACAGGTCCGGAGTAGACGATCCACAAAATCCTTTATACCATTGCTAATAATTATTTCAGTGACATTGCATTTTGCAAGATAATTATGTGCAGGTTGGTGATTATTATTGCACCACCACCTTTAAAAGAAAATCGGAAATGTAATTATGTATCTATCTATAAATTATTATACTCAGGCACATATCCCATAGCTGGGGGTGGCTGACTCGAGACAGAGCCCCAACAGAAACAACACTAAAAGTTCCAGTTCTTAGGGTCCGGAACCACTGTCGCGTTCCCTCTTCTCTTACTCTGTATCGTCTAGTAGGTGAATATTACAAGGGTAAGAAGATTCCTAGCCCCCTGCCCCCAGAAGGAAAAACAAAAGTAGGATAGTATGAGAGAGAGCCAGAAACGGCTAAAGTTGGATAGAGGATGCCAAACCTCACTCTGAATAGGACCCGCCCTCACCCTACAAAAAAAAAAAAAAAAAAAAAAAAAAAAAAATCATCGGAACAAAAATTTAATTAAATCCCGAGCTGATGGTTTGGACGAAATCAAATACCACAATGCAATAATATATTAACTATAGCACATCACTTAATATAGTTGAATGATTGATGGTTAATGTGATTATGTCATGAATAATTCAATTGTTTCGTAACCCGTGTCGTTCAGTCACATACAGTACACACACATGTAAGCGATGGTGTGTTTATCCGTACACACGCAAATTATGCATGCTTAAGAGTATGTTTTATCGATTATTAAACCCATATAAAACTACCTACTGTAGGTCAATTAAGGGGAGGTATTTAGTTTGTTCCCTAGACCTCCATCAAGCTTAACATTACACCCCCTTGACTCCCTTTCAAGATAAATTTGTACATTTTTCGGTAGAAAAATGTCCCGGCCGAAGGCCGGTTCCTCTCAAATTACAGGCTCGCTATCGCTCGCCAGGATAAAATCAACACCTGAATGGCACGAAAGGTCTTAATATGGGGTGAAAGTTCTTAAAATCGCTAAACTAATGGGGCAAACATTTTATAATATCAAAAGCAATGGGGCTAAACATGAGGGAGAAAGGGGTCAAGAAAAAAATCCCTTAAGTGGAGATCTCCCCTTAACCTAACCTAAAGAGAGTCAAACGAAAGCAGAGTTCTTTCCTTTTAGTCTTTCTTATTGTATAATTATGTGAAGATACAATTGTGGTTTATAGCTCAAATTATGTCTTTGGAAGTGATAAAATGTTTTTGGAAGTGATAACATGTCTTTGGAAGTGATAAAATGTCTTTGGAAATTATAAAATGTCTTTGGAAGTGATAAAATGTCTTTGGAAATGATAAAATGTCTTTGGAAGTGATAAAATGTCTTTGGAAGTGATAACATGTCTTTGGAAGTGATAAAATGTCTTTGGAAGTGATAAAATGTCTGGAAGTGATAAAATGTCTTTGGAAGTGATAAAATGTCTTTGGAAAAGATAAAATGTCTTTGGAAGTGATAAAATGTCTTTGGAAGTGATAAAATGTCTTTGGAAGTGATAAAATGTCTTTGGAAGTGATACAATGACTAACACAATGCTAGTTCATGATAATGTTCTGGTATTCCTTCTCATAATCACTTAATTCTTTCAAGATCCAAGACGCATTTCTTTTCTGTTTTCTGGTAATCATTAGACGATTTTATTCAGATTAGGAAGGGTATATGGAAGTTAGAGGGTTGATTGAGACAGCTTTGACCCTTTTAATACCCACAGATCCTTCCTAAGCTGCATAAAATCGTCTAATGATAGCCAAAATAAACTGCTAAAACACGTCAGAGCTTCAAAGGGTTAATACCGGTTGGACTGTACTGTATTCCTGCTTCCTCCCGAGTGTTTCGTGAGACTGTTCGGGCATTTGCAGTCACCCCAGATTGATAGCAACGGCACGAGTCCGCTCAACCCGACATATACTTCATTGTTTAAGGGGAGATGGGCCGTTTTTATGGTCTCCTTTCTCCTTCGGGTTTAGGCCCATTAGTTTTGAGGTTTTATGACGTTCGGCCCCTTAGTTTGGCGATTATAACACATTTAGCTCCATTTCGTTGTCAATTTTAAGGCCTATTGTGCCATTTAGGAGTCGATATTTCCCTGGCGAGCGATAGCGAGCCTGCAATTATAAAAGGAACCGGCCTTCGGCAGGACAAATTTTCTACCGAAAAATTTACAAATTTATCTTGAAGAGGGATCTAGGGGGTGTTTGTCTAAGTTAGAGGGAGGTCTAGCGAGGGAAACAAAAACAAATAAAAATAAATGAATTAATAAAGCCAAAAAGCAGCCACTATCCCCTTAATAGTCCAGTATTTGCCGGTAGTGAGTAAGGTGGATATGACTTTATGAGAGTGGGGCATGACAGGGGTTCTTGTTCGTGTGAGGGTCACATTCAACTTCTGCTCTGTGTGTGAGTGTGGTTTACATGGATTTACATATATATATATTGACCACACATACCTTACGATACAGGCGAAGGTGTCGAGGATTTATCTCTAGTTGAGACAACAAACCCACATATACAGAAACGTGAAATTGATTTTGTGTATTGAAATAGTGAATTTAGCCAAGAGACATAACATTTAAGTTAGTGTTACAATGTTATTAAGGGGAGATATCCACTTGAGGGATTTTTTTCTTGACTCCTTTCTCCCTCATGTTTAGCCCCATTGCTTTTCTAATTTTAAGACGTTCGCCCCATTTTTTTGACGATTTTAAGAACCTTCGACCCATTTCTGTCAATTTTAAGACCTTTCGTGCCATTTAGGTGTCGATTTTATCCTGGCGAGCGATAGCGAGCCTGTAAATAAGAGGAGCCGGCTTTCAGCCGGGACATTTTTCCACCGAAAAATGTACAAATTTATCTTGAAATTTATCTTGAAATTTATCTCAAGGGGGTGTAATCTTTTAGCTTGATGGATATCTTGAGACCAAACTAAAAACTTCCCCTTAACATGACTGAGCCCTTTTGAGTTTCCTCGCTTAAAAGGCTCCATAAATGTGTGTGTGAGTGAGAGAGTGAGAGATATACAGTATTCTGTAGACATGCCTGTAAAGCCGGTATCAAACGAGAGCTTTTATAGTCAACATTCAATGATCAACATTTTTCTGGCAACATTTCTGGACTATTTTACACTTCTATCGGAAACTAGACTGATGATAGATGAATTTAGGTGACCGAAATATATTAAATTTGACCTCATAAGCTGCCAGACCAGTGTTGAGGATAAATGTTGAGTGAAAAAGCGCTCGTGTGATACCGGCTTAAGGGGAGGTTTTTAGTGTGTTTCCTAGACTTCCATCAAGCTTGAAATTACACCCCCTTGACCCCCTTTCAAGATAAATTTGTACATTTTTCGGTAGAAAAATGGCCCGGCCGAAGGCCGGTTCCTCTTAAATTACAGGCTCGCTGTCGCTCGCCAGGAAAAAATCGACACCTAAATGGGACGAAAGGTCTTAAAAGTGACATAAATGGGGTGAAACTTCTTAAAATCGCCAAGCTAATGGGGCGAACGTCTTAACATTTCAAAAGCAATGGGGCTAAACATGAGGGAGAAAGGGGCAAAGAAAAAAATCCCTCAAGTGGAAATCTCCCCTTAAGACACAAACCACACATTGCTGGAGGCAGAGGCAGGAAAACAGACAGACAGACAGACAGACAAATATAGAAACTTAACATGAATATAACAATATACCGATACGAAAATAAAGGGTGTCACACGAGTGCCTCCCCCAGAATTTAAAGAGTGACAGGGCCAAAATCAAGGGACGTTCGAGCCAAAATGCATGGACACACGGAGTTTGAAACAATTTAAGTCATAGGAAGAGGGAAAGACTGATTCTGGGAGAGAGTTCCAGAGCTCAGCTATTGAATAGAAGAAAGACTGAGAATAATGTTTCACTCTTGGGTTGGAGAGTTGCACATACTGGACAAACCAGACAAACTAAAAAACTAATATCCAAGATATCATTAGCACAAGTAGTAGTCCTCTGGGTGACCTAGATGTGTGTGAATGTTGTGTTTTGTCTGTGTGTTTTCGTTGTTTTATGTTTTCCCTGTTCTTGCTCTGTCTTGAGTCGGCCACCCCCAAGAAAATAAAAAACAAAAAAATAATAAAATAGAAAATAGAAATAAACAACTAGGAAAAGTGGGGATTGGGCCTGAGCATATAGATAGATAGATAGATAGATAGATAGATAGATAGATAGCAGGAGAGAAACTATGGAAAAAGACCAACCATCCAACCTGACTTTCTATATAATACAAGTAGAAGTCCTCTTTAGGGGATAGTGACCTAGTGTTTTGTCTATATATTCATTTATTCTATTATTTTTGTTTCCCTCGCTAAACCTCCCTCAAACTTAGAAAAACACCCCCTAGACCCCTCCTCAAGATAAATGTGTACATTTTTAGGTAGAAAAATGTCCCGGTTCCTCTTATAAATTCAGGGTCGCTATTGCTCGCCAGGGAAAAAATGGCACGAGAAGTTTAAAAATTGACAACGAAATGGAGCTAAAGGTGTTAAAATCGCCAAACTAATGGGTCAAACGTCTTACAATCTCAAAACTAATAGGGCTAAACATGAGGAAGAAGGGGGACCCGAAAATTCAACCCATCTCCCATCAAACAAAAGAACACCAGGAGGGAAAATATGGACAAAGACCAACTAACCAACCCACCTGACTCCTGCCAAGATATCTTACACCCCCTCCTTCCAACTGTCTCACCTGACGCCCGGCTCACCCTAATTAGTCTTTCCCCTTTGCCGTAACCCCCCGAGCGGCTCCCGTTTCGCGCGCTAAATAAGGTGGGAATCAAGCTGCTCCGGCCCTTGGGAGTTCCCGCCATAAAGCCCACAGTTCCTCTTTTGCCCGCCAAGAATCTAGCTGGGAGGGAAAGTGGAGGAGGAAGGGAACGGGGCGAGAAATCTTTTGGAATTCTTAAAGGAGAATCAAGTCATCACAATTCCAGGTACTGTTCCCCTCTCTGTCATTCTGGACTTGTAGTATCATATATGGATGTGTATAGGAGATCAGTAACCTTCAAAAATATCTTGAAGGCTAGCTTAGTTAGTTATTTATATAATTAGTTAGTTAGTTAAAATAGGACTTCAGAGGCTATCACCCTTTCTGGATTATTAAGCCAGCATACTGCAAGTCAAGTAAATTTTCAGGACTGGAGCCACTTTTCGAGAACCCCAGTCCCTTGTTGGGTGAATGTATATAGGAGATCAGTAACCTTACATATTTATCTTGAAGGCTAGTAACAGACACCCACTATGTAGGAGCCACGAAATATTGCGAAGAAAAATAACTGTCGGTCGAACATTGATGGGAAAAGCTCTCGTGTATGTCTGCCTATCTCCAGGACGTAAATGTGAGGATTCTAAAACAGCCGAAATATTGATGTACAGAGTATCCTTAAGTAAACAAAATTAATATGCATGGCTGCTTAACATGAGTTAGTCCCTCGTTCCAAAACTAAATCTCACCAACTACGATTACTGAGCTGGACTACTTTCTGGGTCTTGAAACAAGAGTCGGAGGTATTTCTAGACATTTTATCTCTCTGGGGTGTTTTTGGCTGTTTGGGGCCATTTTAGGTTTCTTTGGGTCATTCTTGGGTAGGCCCTATTTATGTTTCCCTTTGGAGTATGTCTATGTCTCCTTAGGGTATTTTTAAGTTTATCAGGGGTTATGAAAGGTTGGATAAAAAACACCATCTGAGGAAGAAACTTTGTCAATAAAGTGCTCATCCTCAGATGGTGTTTTGTATCCATTCTGTCTACTCTTCAAGTACCACTCAACGTTATGAAAGGTCTCGATGGGTGATGCTTCCGGATCCCTTGGGGTCTAGATCAGTCAACCCCATTATTGTTTGGTGTTTCTAAGTCTGTTTAAAGGGATTTTTTTCGAAGTTTCTGGGGCCTCTCTGTCTCTGTGGGATCTCAAAATCTCCGTGGGTCTATTGCTCTGGTCTCTCTGTATCGCTCGCTCTCTCAGGGGCCTGGTGGTGTCTGATGCGCTGGTTAAGAATATCACGTTACCTTCCCTGGCCAACCCCTCCCCCCCTTTAGACCTTCGGGAACTTCTTGCCCTAACTTCGGCTCCCGATATCTATTAGGCACCACCTTATATTAAATTAAAGGGAGTCTCAATATAGTACTTTATCTATTACGCACGAACTTATGTTATATTAAGGGAGTTTAGCCCATAGCATATTAAGGGAGTTTAGCCCATAGCATATTAATTATTTTTCATTTAATCTATAATGTGTGATAGAACTAATTAATTGATTTTCGTAAGTAATGGATTTTAATATCCAACAGCAAAGCTATTATGGCATATTGGGAGAGATTGCACTATAGTAATTCATTATATATGTATAATTAATCAAAAGACTATAATTTCTTCTTACTTTTCACCAACCCACCAATTAATTTACAAATAAACCTAACTAGTGAAATCATATTAAATAAGGTACGAAGAATTAGTACATGTATTAACTTTCTTATTATATTTGGCAAATCACCGTAATATATTAAACCAGGTTCGAACATGGTACATCATCATCTTTATTTATTTCATTAGGTTTATAAAAATATATCGGATTATGATGAATATATGTATACCATTTTATATTTGTTTTATCCCTACATTTAAATATATACACATTATTTATAATGTTTATATAACTACACTTTCCAAATGTTCTATCTATCTATCTATTGCCTGACGCCGTGATCCCCGAAGGGGTGGCCACGAACGAACCGCCCCCACGCCCCTCCCCCCAACCAGCACCGCCTTCGTTCATGTACTTCCTCACTCCATCCTTCCACCTCTCATTCGGTCTACCTCTCCCTCTCTGTCCCTCCACCTCGCTCTCGTACACCACCCTGTTACTCCTATCTTAGAGTTTGCTTTCCTTGGAGAACTAGAGACATGCCATATATCTTATAATTATCATGGGTGGAACAACTTACACCCTGCCTCAAATAAGTAGGCCAAAACTCTTGAACATTAAGGGGAGATTTTCACTCGAGGGATTTTTTTCTGGACCCCTTTCTCTCTCATGTTTAGCCCCATTGCTTTTTAGATTTTAAGACGCTCGCCCCCTTTAGTTTGGCGATTTTAAGAACTTTCGACCCATTTCTGTCAATTTTAAGAACTTTCGTGCCATTTAGGTGTCTATTTTTTCCTGGCGAGCGATAGCGAGCCTGTAATTTGAGAGGAACCGGCCTTCGGCCGGGAAATTTTTCTACCGAAAAATTTACAAATTTATCTTGGAAGGGGGTCTAGGGGGTGTAATTTTAAGCTTGATGGAGTTCTAGGGAATCAACTAAATACCTCCCCTTAACCTCAATCATTCACAAACGACTAGAGTAATTGAGCTAATAGTTCTACCATTAGGGAAGGTTCAGCCAGGGAATAGGAGTGGAAATTTACCGCCAATTTGCTCTAGCCCTTTTTGGAGTTACAAAGGTTAGGGTTCACGATTTATGGCCTACCCATATTGAACAGGGTATAGACGATCATGTCAGGAGTAACTTACAATGCGTAGGTATGCAGCCTGGGAACTCGGTATGGTAAAGGTGGTAAGCACACCTGGACTCCTTTATTTACCTGGAAAAAAAGAAACCTTATATTAATTACCTGTCTGGGACTCTTGTGTAATACCTGCAAGCACCACAAAAGTTATATCCATTTGAATCAGTATCGAACACAAACGAGACAATACAATGTTATTCATATCCCAGATGCTCCAGAACTTGACTATATTATTTATTATTGCAAGGGACTGGAGTTTTCGAAAAGGGGCTCAATTCCTGACGTTATTCTTGACTTCCAGTGACCTGGCTTAAATAATCCAATAGGGTTGATAGCCTCTGAAGTCCTATTTTAACTAACTGATTATTATTGTTTGTCGGGAACACCAACACGGTTCTACACACTCGAATCAGTATGAACACACAGGCGAGACCATACCAAGTTTTATTATATCCCTAATGATTCAGAATATTGGTTTTTATTATATCCCTAATGATTCAGAATATTGGTTTTTATTATATCCTCAATGATTCAGAATATTGGTTTTTATTATATCCCTAATGATTCAGAATATTGTTTTTTATTACATCCCTAATGATTCAGAATATTGGTTTTTATTATATCCCTAATGATTCAGAATATTGGTTTTGAAGGCTTAAATAATCAAATGCGTGTTACAATATCGGTGCTCAAGATTATACAACGAAAATTATATAAATTAGACACAAAACAAATATTTAAAATTCCATCAAAGGACTCCCCAAAATTCAGGAAGGCCGTACACTTAAACCATCATGGCCACGAAAATTAATGTGGTTCGCGGGTTTGGGTTACCAAGAGGTGGGGGGCTGGGGGGGGGGGGAGAGATTTCGGAGGGGGGGGGGCGGGAGGGGGGTTTACTAGGGGAAGGGAGTAACAAGTGTGGGGGTTTGGGGTGGAGTTTACTGGGTGGGGTGGGTGGGGGAAGGGGTTACTGGGGGAAGGAGGGAGTTAGAAGGGTGGGGTGGTGGAGGTTTCTGGGGGGAGAGGGGATAAGGGGGTTAAGGGGGGGGGGGGGTACTGAGGGACGGAGGGAGGGAGGTAAACGGGTTGGGGTTTGGGTGGAAGCTTAGGGGAGGGGGAGGGGGTATTTTGGTGGTGGGGGGGGGGGGGGGGGAGGCTATATACTCACCCGGTGCATTTCTAAAAAGAGTGGAGGTTAATTAAGCTGCGAATATTAACAGAACAGAGTCAAGCATTTTGGGCAGTTTTAATTATTTCATTTATTTGTTTATCGTATCCTTAACCCTCTGAGTACCAGCGACGTGTGTTATATTGTATTCTAGCTCTATTTTGACGATATTATGAGGCTTAGGAAGGATCTGTGGTAGTTGAAAGGGTTGGTTAAGACATATTGAAGCCTTATTATTGCTAGAGGTCCTTCCTAAGCTACATGAAATCGTCTAATAGTTGCCAGAAGATAATAAAAAGGACGGCTCTGGTATTGTACGGGTTAAGCTCCCGGTATGGGGGGTTCTTCCCAAATTACAAGCTCACTATCGTTCGCCAGGAAAAAAATCAACACATAAATAGCACGAAAGGTCTTAATAATGACAAAGAAATGGGGCGAAAGGTCTTAAATTCGACAAAGTAATAGGGCAAAAGTCTTAAAATCTGAAAACTAAGGGGGCTAATCATGAGGGAGAAGGGGGACCAGAAAAACGACCCATCTCCCCTCAACCCTCTCAATATTGGAGGACGCTTCTATCACCCCTTATTCTGGCTACCATTAGACGGTTTTATGCACCTTTGGAGATATTTTCATGAATCAGAGGGTTCAAGGCTATTACTGAACCCTCCTGACTCGCTCAATTGACCGCTTGCGAGTTTCAGGCTATAAGGAAGTTGGAGCTGTAGACACGGATATTTTGCAGAATTACTATCTAGAATACGGTCGTAGTGTATTTATAAACACACTAAACCCAATTCAACACTCTTTGTATCCATCATAAACCTATATTATTATTGTTTGTCTGTGTTACAGCGATGTCTACAGCTCCAACTTCCTTATAGCCTGAAACTCGCAAGTGGTCAATAGACCGAGTGCTTGTTTCTGGTTATAAGGAACTTTAAGCTTTACACATCGAGTTGTAGCCGAAATACGAGCAAAAATATGTTTGTAGTACACGTATAGGTACAGTCGGCCAAATAGGTGATGTCTCGGAACCAAGTATGTCTTTGTCAATTTTAAGACCATTCAAGCCATTTAAGTATAATGTTTATCCTGGTGAGCGATAGCAAGCCTGCAATCTAGGAGGACCCGGCCTTGGGTTGGAGCTTAATTATGCCAAAAAAAATGCACACATTGTTCTTAAATGAGGACTTTGGGGTACTGTTTGAAGCTTGATGGAGGTCTAGGGAGCAAACCTAAGAACAAAATAATATGAATAAAACAAATTCTCCCCTTAATCGATATCGCATACTGATTGGCAAATTAGTCTATATACTGTATATAATGGCAAATGTCCAGTGGTGTCCCTGTAACAAGGGTACCGGTACGCCCTAGCCCTGTCAATCGAGGGAGTGTACGGTGTTAAAAACTGCATCATCATACTAATTGGCTCACCGCGTCTGAATTAGTCTACCCTACCGAGTGTTAGGTTGCTTGTTTATTTATTTATTTTATTTATTTTTATTTTTTAGCTTGTTCCCTAGACCTCCATTAAGCTTTATAAACGCTCCAGAGACCCCCATTAAGCTTTATAAACGCCCCAGAGACCCCCATTAAGCTTTATAAACGCCCCACAGACCCCCATTAAGCCTTATAAACGCCCCAGAGACCCCCATTAAGCTTTATAAACGCCCCAGAGACCCCCATTAAGCTTTATAAACGCCCCAGAGACCCCCATTAAGATTTATAAACGCCCCAGAGACCCCCATTAAGCTTTATAAACGCCCCAGATACCCCCATTAAGCTTTATAAACGCCCCAGAGACCCCCATTCGAGATACATTTGTACATTTTTGGTAGCAAGATGTCCAGGCCGGAGTCCGATTCATCCTAAATTAGAGGCCAGCTATTGCTCGCCAGGAAATAATCAACATCTTAATGGCACAAAAGGTCTTAAAATTGACGTAGAAATGGGATGAATTCTGAAAATCTCAAAACAAATGGGGTTAAACATGAGGGAGAAGTGGGTCCAGACAAAACACCCCCTGGAACTAGGATGAAAGCGAGCCAGCCGTCCCCCAAAACAGCGCACCAGTTTTCATCTGTGCATTTTGCGTTATTTATTCCAGTGTATGCATATGTGATTATTTTTGCATATTTAGCCGGGCCAATTTGCGTTAATAGGATTTTATAGGCAATCCAAGTGTGGCAGAAATTAACCTGCAAGACTAGGCCTTTTTTTGCTCTCTCTCTTTTTTTTTTTTCAAGGGTGGGTGGGCTTGGGACAATGGGGGAGTTATTTTTTTTTTTTTTTTTGTTTTTTTTTTTTTAAAGCGAATAGCGGCTAAATATTATATGAAGTGAATATTGTTTGTTCGTTTTTTATCAGAGGCTTGACTCATATATATTTATTTTAGATAACATTCTATATATAATATTGCCATGGGCTTGGTCGTTTCAATATTATCATTGTTGTCATTTGCATGTTTATGTGACGATATGCGTTTGTGTGTGCATGTGAAAGAGAGATTTACATATATATACACTAGCCAAACAGGTCTTACGCTTCCAGCAAAGTGGCCAGGACTTAAAACTAAACGTGAAATCAAACCTGAGAGTAAGGGAAAGTGGAAGGAAAGGATAGCAATGATAAAGGCATATTCCCCACCCTCCGCTCTCTCCGACAACCTTGCAGGGCTTGGCAACTCACTTGCAATAGCATGCTTACCTCTTCACCTTTCCCTTCTCCTATGCTATCGTCAACGGAAAGCAGTGTTCGCTTCTCCTAGATTGTTTTATCAGTAATAATTATCTACTCCAGGTGATGGGCTGGTCTATCAGAGTGAGAGCTGAGTGATCTCTGTCATACCTATAGCTTACTCTGACTGTTCCTTTTACTCCAGGTGATGGGCTGGTCTATCAGAGTGAGAGCTGAGTGATCTCTGTCATATCTATAGCTTACTCTGACTGTTCTTTTTACTTATATAGTGGTACACGCCGGCCGAAATGTCTGTCCGCCTGTCTAAATACTCCTCCTAGACCGTTCGACGGATTTTCACCAAACTTCACACGAACATTCTGTGCGTGAATGCGACGGTCAGTCAATTTTTTTTTTTTTGAATTTGTGCAATATTTTTGATTTTAAGTTAAACCCCCCCCCCCCCCCCGGACATTCCTAAATTACAGGCTCGCTATTGCTCGCCAGGAAAAACTCGAGACCTAAATGGTACAAAGAGTCATAACATCGCCCAACTAATAGGGCTCAACATGAGGGAGAAGGGGGGTCCAGATCAACAGACCTCCCCTTAAAGCGGGCTGAGTGGATCAATGTCGGCTACTAATATTTTGGTATCCAGTGGAGTGAATGTCGGCACCAAATTCCCTCTCATACCATTCATACACTTTGGAGATACCGTTATGTTTATATGTTTGTATTTAGGGGTTAAATACAGTATATAAGAAACTCGACACAATATATCTGGCATGCGCGCTTAATATAGAAAACAAAACATTAACTAAATCTTAACAAAAATACAAACATAGTAAATGCTTAAACTCCCAACTAGGTATTTAGTTTGTTCCCTAGACCTCCATCAAGCTTAAAATTACACCCCCTTGAGTCCCTTTCAAGATAAATTTGTACATTTTTCGGTAGAAAAAATTCCCGTCCAAAGGCCGGTTCCTCTTAAATTACAGGCTCGCTATCGCTCGCCAGGATAAAATCGACACCTGAATTGCACGAAGGGTCTTAATATGGGGTGAAAGTTCTTAAAATCGCTAAACTAATGGGGCGAACGTTTTATAATATCAAAAGCAATGGGGCTAAACATGAGGGAGAAAGGGGTCCAAAAAAAAATCCCTCAAGTGGAGACCTCCCCTTAACCAATGCTTGTTGTGAAGTCTCTAGGTAACCGCTATAAGATTAAGGGGAGGTCTCCACTTGAGGGATTTTTTTTCTGGACCCCTTTCTCCCTCAGGTTTAGCCCCATTGCTTTTGAGATTTTAAGACGTTCGCCCTAGTAGTTTGGACATTTTAAGACACTTTGCCCCATTTCTGTCAATTTTAAGACCTTTCGTGCCATTAAGGTGTCGATTTTTTCCTGGCGAGCGATAGCGAGCCTGTAATTTAAGAGCAACCGGCCTCCGGCCTGGACATTTTTCTACCGAAAAATGTACAAATTTATCTTGAAAGGGGGTCTAGGGGGTGTAATTTTAAGCTTGATGAAAACGTAGGGAACAAACTAAAAACCTCTCCTTAAGCAACGACTTTTCAGGGTGCTAGGGACGAGAGATTTATTTATATATATATATATATATATTAAAAACAATCACACACACAGACACACACACACACATATTAATACAGTATATAGTATATATTATATAGTAGTGAAAATAGCATGTTTTGGTGGACAGTGTACCCAGACGCTGATATCGCTACACTGGGGCGGCTTGATTAAAAAGTTTGAGCCCATGAATATGTATGGCGAACGGCTATTTCCTACCAATGGCTGTATTAATAGTGTATACAGGGTGGCTGGGGGGTGTAGTAGATGGATGGGTGGATAGATGTAGAGGTAGGAAGGTAGATAGACAGGCATACATATTTTAAGTACCGGTAGTGAAACATAATTAATCGAGGGGAAATAAATGCTATCTTACGAGGTTTTATATATATATATATATATATATATATATATATATATATATATATATATATATTATATATATATATATATAATATATACTACAAAGCACACGAAGCCAGAGAAGCCATATACCTATGATTGAGAGAGAGAGAGAGAGAGAGAGAGAGAGAGAGAGAGAGAGAGAGAGAGAGAGAGAGAGAGAGAGAGAGAGAGAGAGAGAGAGAGAGAGAGAGAGAGAGAGAGAGAGAGAGAGGTTAAATTACCGGCAGGAACAGTAGAGTTGGCCTAGTTGGGATTACACCAGAAAACGGAATACAGGGAAACAGAAAAACAAAGTGCAGACAAATCTTTAAGGGGACAGTGGATATTTTTGGGGTCTATTATGTGTATACCGGTATTCATTTCATTGATTTTTTAGTTTCCTGCGTAAACCTCCATCAAACTTAATATCCCCCCTCAATGTGTAAATACCAAGGAACCCAAGCAAAGGCAGAGCATAAATAATTATACTAGAAGGATAAAGATGAGGGAAGAGACTTAAGGGGAGATCTGCACTTGAGGGGTATTATTCTTGACCCCTTTCTCCCTCAAGTTTAGCCCCATTGCTTTTGAGATTGTTATACGTTCGCCCTATTAGTTTAGCGATTTTAAGAACTTTCGCCTCATTTCTGTCAATTTTAGGACCTTTCGGGCCATTTATGTGTCGATTTTCCCTGGCGAGCTATAGCGAGCCTGTAATTTAAGAGGAACCGGCCTTCGGCCAGGACGTTTTTCTACTAAAAATGTACAAATTTATCTTGAAAGGGGATCACAGGGGTGTAATTTTAAGTTTGATGGAGGTCTAGGGAAAAAACTAAAAACCTCTCCTTAACCCTTTCTGTAAGGGTGACGCATTTTCATCTAATCACGCCAATAATAACCAACATCATGCAGCTCTAGAGGTATCCAGAGAAATTAAAAAACTATTAACTATCTCAATTACCTCCAACACAAATAATTTTTAAGCTGCATAAAATCGTGTAAATACAGTTAGACTAAAGTACAAAACCCGTCCCTTGTTCTGAAAGGGTTAATAGATAAGCTACACTGATAACATGCGATAAATATGGTGATGGGCTGGTCTATCAGAGTGAGAACTGAGCGATCTCTGCCATACCCATAGCTTACTCCGACTGTTCCTTTTACTTATGTATTTCCTAGATCTCAAGTGACGGCGTCTTTTCCGTGGATTGACCTCCCAATCTACCAAGATTGGAAGCCAAAGCGTCACATTTTTCCTTTGCCCCTCAACTTTCTCTTCCTAATTGCTGAGGGGCACAGGGCCCTGGGTGGGGCTTTGGTTTCCCGGGCGTTTCCGCACCCTCCTCAGCTCCCCGCCATGGAGTGGCTTCGGTCACCCAGGCTTTATTGAGGTCGGCGGGGAGGGTTCTGTGGGGGCGCTCGGTTATGGCCTTGGCCTTGCTCGGGGCCTTGGGGCTGTTCGGCCAGGCAGCTTGGGGAACAACAACAACAACAACACGCGATAAATATATGTTAATAAAGAAGTGTGAGGTATGGACGAGGATACAAATTGAGTATTTTAAAATATTCCAACGGAAAATTATATACCGGGTAACCAAAATATGCAGTACGTAGGTTTGAAAAGTTGATTACATACATGAATATAGGTTGAGCGTAGTGGTAATGGACGTGTGTGTGTGTGTGTGTGTGTGTGTGTGTGTGTGTGTGTGTGTGTGTGTGTGTGTGTGTGTGTGTGTGTGTGTGTGTGTGTGTGTAAGATATTTTTGTTTTACATATAAACACCTAAACAAATGTAAAACCGGTCCTCATAAAGAGTGTCAATCGGTCTATGTATTCATATCATAACACGTAAACATTTAAAACACTTATAATGTGTATCATTCTGGTTTCAATTACGCTTTCATATAATATATATATATATATATATATATATATATATATATATATATATATATACCGGTAGGTTGTCAACTTAAAATAATAATCTAAAGAAAGAGTGAGAGCATAAAAGAGCACAAATAAATTATTGCCTGTTAAGCTTAACAATGAGAGAGAGAGAGAGAGAGAGAGAGAGAGAGAGAGAGAGAGAGAGAGAGAGAGAGAGAGAGAGAGAGAGAGAGAGAGAGAGAGAGAGAGAGCAAGAGCGAGAGAGAGAAGGGGGGGGGGGGAGGGGAGGGGGAAGCGAGCCAGTTTCCCTAAAATTAATCCGGTTAGACTGTTAGCACAATACCCCCTCGCAAGTGAATGGCCGGGAAAATTATGTGTTGATTGCAGGAAAAAGGCAACCGAATTATTATATTGCTCTCTCTCTCTCTCTCTCTCTCTCTCTCTCTCTCTCTCTCTCTCTCTCTCTCTCTTTCTTTAGATATTTCTATAAAATTATTTAGTGCTTTTATTTGTTGATGATTTAAGTGCATAAACTAAGTCCTTTTATATATATATATATATATATATATATATATATATATATATATATATATATATATATATATATATACCGTATATATATATACTGTATATAATTATATGGATGGATAGATTGACAGAAAGAGAGTGTGAGTGTGTGTGTGTGTGTGTGTGTGTGTGTGTGTGTGTGTGTGTGTGTGTGTGTGTCTGTGTGTGTGTGTGTGTGTGTGTGTGTGTGTGTGTGTGTGTGTGTGTTACCCTATATTCCCAGCCCATCAAACTCGGGTATCGCTACTTGTTTGCCGCTTAATATAAAACATTAAAGTGTATAAATATTAAATGAACTCTGTCACGTGACCGCATGATACTATAGTGGTCACCACGCACGCACATAGAGGTACACACGCACGCACACAGAGGTACACACGCACGCACACAGAGGTACACAGGCACGCACATAGAAGTACACAGGCACGCATATAAAGGCATACAGGCACGCATATATATATATATATCCTCTATGTGCGTGCCTATGTACTTCTGTGTGCGTGCCTGTGTACCTCTGTGTGCGTGCCTTTATACCTGTGTGCGCGTGCCTGTATGCCTTTATATGCGTGCCTGTGTACTTCATGTGCGTGCCTGTGTACCTCTGTGTGCGTGCGTGTGTACCTCTGTGCTATATTTGTTTTCACCAACCCACCAGGTACTTTACAAATAAACCTAACTAATAAAATCAATGACAGTAATGTATACATGTGGTACGGTACTCCAAGGACTCGAACCTAGGATACTCACACCAAACTGCTGTACACTAAGCCATCCCCCCGGGTTACTTGACCTGTAAGCAGAGTGGTACCCCCCACCCCCCCCACCCTCGTATACTGGTACGATACCGGCCATAATGTCTGTCTGTCTGTCGTCCGTTTGTCTGTCCGTCCGTAAACTCCTCTTAGACCGTTCGACGCATATTCACCAAATTTGATACGTTCAGTTCTCGGTATATATAAAATCACGCCATTAAGGGGGAGTTAGTTGTTTTTTCCCCCTCGTGTTTAGCAACCAACGGGGTGAACGCCTTAAAATCTCAAAACTATTGGAGCTAAACATGAGGGAGAAGTGGATCCATCAAAAAACCAGCCCCTAAACCCCTTCAACACGATGACGCCTTTTTACCTTTAACTCTGGCTAAATTTAGATAATTTTATGCAGATGAAAAAGGACCTATGCAATTCAGAGGGCTTAGTGAGATCGTCTTTACCCCTTTGAGTCCTAGAGGTAGATTATACACTAAAGAAAATCGTCTAATGATAACCAGAATATGATAAATATTACGTTATCGTGCTGAAGGGGTAAATATCTCCATCGAATTTCGTAAAGCTCCCAACCTCAATGTTTAACCCCTTCTGTAACGGCGACATCCTTTTCATTTTAATCTAGCCATATTAAGACGATTGTATGCAGTTTACGAAGGACCTGTGGTAATATAAAGGGTGAAGTGAGATAGTTTGAAGCCTGTTAATTGTTGGAGACTCTTTTTAAACAGAATAAAATCGTCTAATAGTAGCCAGAATACATTTAAAAAGACGTAACCGGTACAGAAAGGGTTAATCAACTCTGCGTAAGGCAGAGTGGTATCGATTCCCCGTGTATAGTGGTACAATGCCGGTCGAAATGTCTGTCGTCCGTCTGTATGTCTTTTTTGTTTTAATTTTCTATGTGAGCGAGGGAGGCAAAAGGCAGAACTGCCTGTAGGGCCAAAATCAAGGGACGTTCGAGCCAAAATGCCTGAACACTCATAGTTTGAAGCAATTTAAGTCATAGGAAGAGGGAAAAACTGATTCAGGGAGAGAATTCCAGAGCTCAGCTCCAGTCCTGACGTTATTCTTGACTTACAGTGTGCTGGCTTAATAATCCAGAGGGGTTGATAGCCTTTGCAGTCCTATTTTAACAATATATTCTACCTCTCAAGGTACTGGGGTTCCCGAAAAGGGGTTGGAGTCCTGACGTTATACTCGACTTACAGGGTTGATAGCCTCTGAAGTCCTATTTGAACTATTCTATCTCTAGTCCTCGCCAAACTTAAGGGGAGGTCTCCACTTGAGGGATTTTTTTTTTGCTTTTTTTTGTTTTTCTTGACCCTTTCGTTCTCCCTCCATGTTTTTAGGGCCCCATTGCTTTTGAGTATTATAAAATGTTTGCCCCATTTAGTGTAGCGGATTTTAAGAACTTTCACCCCATATATAAGAGGACCTTTCGTGCCATTTAGTGTGTCGATTTTAAGATTATCCTGGCGGTAGTCGATAGCGAGCCTGTAATTTAAGAGGAACCGGCCTTCGGCCGTGAAAGTTTTTTCTACAGAAAAATGTACAAATTATCTTGAAAGGGACTCGAAGGGGGTTGTAAATTTTTAAGGTTTATGGAGGTCTAGGGAACACACTAAAATCCCTCTCCTTAAGGGGATAATTTTTCCAAATTAAGTTCGGCTTTTTTTTTTTTCTCCTTTCTCTGGACCCTCATGCTTAGCCCCATTAGTTTTCATATTTCAAGACGGTCGTCCCATTAGTTTGGCGATTTCAATACCTTTCGCCTTTATTTTTGTCAACTTTAAGACCTTTCGGGCCATTTAGGTGTTGCTTTCTTCCTGACGCGCGATATCGAACCTGTAATATAGGAGGAATCGGCCTTCGGTCGGAGCATTTTCTGCCGAAAAAATGTAAAAATTTATCTCGAAGGGGTGTCTTGAGGATACATTTCTTATGCTTGAGAGAGGTCTATAGGGGAAACTAAACAAATAAATAACTACATAAATAAATAAATATAGTAGCAAATATATGCAAATCTCGTGTGGGTGACAAACTAAAAGATAATATTCAAGGACACAAGTGCGACGTTATGAGAAACAATTTATTAGGGAAAATAGGCACCAATAGATTCTCCATATTTTTCTCCATATAGTCCGCATGGAGGATTTTCGTTATCAACAAATTGAAAAATACCCACTTCAACAGACAAATACACCAAAAACCTAAGTCCAAATCGGGGGTGTGGGGGCGCCAGCCCCCACCTATAATACTAGGTTAGGATTAGGTAAGGGTTGTATAGGTTAGGCTAATGTTCTTTCAAAGTTCAAGGGGTATAGGATAGTAAACACTAGGATAGCCTATACCCGGTCAGAGGTAAGAAGAAGAAGAAAAGTCCTGCAGTAGTCTCCTTGAATGCTACCAACTAAAATATTCAATCGAAA
>CM064524.1:39645348-39652848 GCA_032716605.1 Paralithodes platypus
TCGTAGTACATTTATATATACATAAACCCCAATTCAACGTGCCATTTATCCATTACAAATGTACATTATTATTGCATTTCTGTTTATCATCGATGTTCACGGCTCCAACTTCCTTATAGCCTGAAACTCGCAAGTGGGCAAATTGGAAGAGATGCGTTATATTATACACTCTTAAGGGGAGGCGGACCGTTTTTTCTGGACCCCCTTCTCCCTAATGTTTAGCCCCGCTAGTTTTGAGATTATCAGATGTTCGGCCCATTAGTTTGGCGATTTTAACACCTTTCGCCCCATTTCGTTGTCAGTTTTAAGACTTTTCGTGCCATTTAGGTGTCGATTATTTTCTGGCGAGCGATAGCGAGCCTGCAACTTTAAGAGGAATCGGCCTTCGGCCGGGAAATTTTTCTACCGAAAAACGTCCAAATTTATCTTGAAGGGGGGTCTAGGGGGGGTTTTCTAAGCTTGATGGAGAGGTCTAGGGAGGAAACTAAAAAACATATATGAATAAATGAATTAATAGACCAAACAAACGGTCAGTCTCCCCTTAAACACAGACAGTCCATAATTTTTGCCTGGAATTGGAAAGTTCAAGACAAAGGCTGTTATCGGGTTTCGCTGGCAATACGTTTACCGGGTGATTATATGTGACATTAGGTATAAACGGATATATACCATTACGTTAGAGAAATTACGATAAACGCTCTCTCTCATCAATCATTCACTCACTCACTCACTCTCACTCACTCATCAATCACTCACTATCTCTCCACCCCCCCCCCCCTCTCTCTCTCTCTCTCTCTCTCTCTCTCTCTTTCTCTCTCTCTCTCTCTCTCTCTCTCTCTCTCTCCTCTCCTCTCTCTCTCTCTCTCTCCCCCCATCGGTTACACAAACCAAGGAACCAGCAGAAAATGTACCTCCTTATAGTACTACCTTACTACCGCCAGCCTACCATTATCCGGTCAGCCGCCCTTCAGTAATCTCTCTCTCTCTCCCCCCCCCCCCCCGGCGCCAGCCAACCAAGGAACCAGCAGACAATGTACCCCCTTATATTACTACCTTACTACCGCCAGCCTACCATTATCCGGTCAGCCGCCCTTCAGTAATCTCTCTCTCTCTCTCTCCCCCCCATCGGTGACAGCCAACCAAGGAACCAGCAGACAATGTACCCCCTTATATTACTACCTTACTACCGCCAGCCTACCATTATCCGGTCCGCCCTTCAGTAATCTCTCTCTCCCCCCCATCGGTTACAGCCAACCAAGGAACCAGCAGGACAAGTACCCCCTTATATTACTACCTTACTACCGCCAGCCTACCATTATCCGGTCCGCCCTTCAGTAATCTCTCTCTCCCCCCATCGGTTACAGCCAACCAAGGAACCAGCAGACAATGTACCCCCCTTATATTACTACCTTACTACCGCCAGCCTACCATTATCCGGTCCGCCCTTCAGTAATCTCTCTCTCCCCCCCATCGGTTACAGCCAACCAAGGAACCAGCAGACAATGTACCCCCTTATATTACTACCTTACTACCGCCAGCCTACCATTATCCGGTCCGCCCTTCAGTAATCTCTCTCTCCCCCCCATCGGTTACAGCCAACCAAGGAACCAGCAGACAATGTACCCCCTTATATTACTACCTTACTACCGCCAGCCTACCATTATCCGGTCAGCCGCCCTTCAGTAATCACACACTCTCTCTCTCCCCCCCATCGGTGACAGCCAACCAAGGAACCAGCAGACAATGTACCCCCTTATATTACTACCTTACTACCGCCAGCCTACCATTATCCGGTCAGCCGCCCTTCAGTAATCTCTCTCTCTCTCCCCCCCCCCATCGGTGACAGCCAACCAAGGAACCAGCAGACAATGTACCCCCTTATATTACTACCTTACTACCGCCAGCCTACCATTATCCGGTCAGCCGCCCTTCAGTAATCTCTAACTTCACCCGCAGTTGGTTCTCCTTAATAAGGGGATAGTGGATGGATTTTTGGTCTATCAATTCATTTCTTCATTTACTTTTTAGTTTCCTTGCTAGACCTCTTTCAAACTTAGAAAAACACACGCTAGACCCCCCTTCAAAATACATTTGTACATCTTTCGGTAGAAAAATATATCGGCCGAAGGCCGGTTCCTCTTGAAATTGCAGGCTCGCTATCGCTAACCAGGAAAAAATCGACACCTACTGTAAATGGCTTGAAAGGTCTTAAAATTGACAACGAAATGGGGCGAAAGGTGTTAGGTGAACTGAGGCTACCACGTGAGCTCTCTCTCTCCTTCCTTCCTTCCTTCCCATCCATGGCGTCATGAGTTATTCTTCCCCTTAGGTTAAGTTAGGTTAATCTAATATAATATAATATAATATGATTATGGTGGGGCAGTGTTGCCAAACTTCTGAGTGTACAGTGGTGTCGCGTGTCCGGTTTGCCTAAACTGACGACTAAAAAAAAAATTCGCGCCTGGGTGTGTGGTGTGTGAAAAGGTCGCAGCCTTATCCAATGATCGGACAATACCATTACTCTAAGCACATTACCGGGAGTATAATGGCTGGCGAGAGATCCTCGAGGATGCTTAAGATCGTAAGTAAGTGAATTACACACGCACACACAATTTTCACCCACTACCGTATCTCCCCCCCCCCCCCCCCTCCCCCTGATCCCACCCACCACAACCTACCCCACCACCTAACAAACCCGCACCCATCCACCCACCCACCCTCTACACTCAGGCAGCTAATAACCCACATAACCACCCGCTTACGAAGATCAAGTAAACAACCCACCAACGAGCCTAAGAACCCTGGCCGTTTAACAGAGAGCAGCAGCAACAGCAGGAGGCCAGTAATGTGAACGAGTCTCCGGTCTGCCATGTTTACTCGTCACCGATTTCCCCGAGGTGTTGTAGAGGAAAGGAGGCGGATCGGCGAGGAGTTTTAGAAGCGGGGTTTTGTTCGGGTTGGTTTGGCAGTGTGGTTGGTTTTGGTAGTATGGTTGGTTTGGTATTATGGTTGATTGTTTTTTTTTTTTTTTTTTTTTTTTTTTTTTTTTTTTTTGGTATTATGGTTGGTTTGGTATTTATGGTTGGTTTGGTATTATGGTTGGTTTGGTATTTATGGTTGGTTTGGTATTACGGTTGGTTTGGTATTTACGGTTGGTTTGGTATTATGGTTGGTTTGGTATTACGGTTGGTTTGGTATTTATGGTTGGTTTGGTATTATGGTTGGTTTGGTATTATGGTTGGTTTGGTATTATGGTTGGTTTGGTATTTACGGTTGGTTTGGTATTTATGGTTGGTTTGGTATGGTTGGTTTGGTATTACGGTTGGTTTGGTATTTACGGTTGGTTTGGTATTATGGTTGGTTTGGTATTATGGTTGGTTTGGTATTTATGGTTTTGGTATTATGGTTGGTTTGGTATTATGGTTGGTTTGGTATTTATGGTTAGTTTGGTATTTATGGTTGGTTTGGTATTATGGTTGGTTTGGTATTTATGGTTGGTTTGGTATTATGGTTGGTTTGGTATTTATGGTTGGTTTGGTATTATGGTTGGTTTGGTATTATGGTTGGTTTGGTATTTATGGTTGGTTAGGTATTTATGGTTGGTTTGGTATTATGGTTGGTTTGGTATTTATGGTTGGTTTGGTATTTATGGTTGGTTTGGTATTAAGGTTGGTTTGGTATTATGGCTGATTTGGTATTATGGGTGGTTTGGTATTAAGGTTGGTTTGGTATTATGGCTGGTTTGGTATTATGGTTGGTTGGTTTGGTATTATGGCTGGTTTGGTATTGTGGTTAGTTTGGTATTATGATTGGTGGTAGATGGTTGGTTTGGTAATACGGTTGCTTTGGTATTATGGTTGCTTTGGTATTATTGTAAAGGTTGGTTTGGTATTATGGTTGGTTTGGTATTATGGTTGGTTTGATATGGTTGCTTTGGTATTATGGTTGCTTTGATATTATGGTTGCTTTGGTATTATGGTTGATTTGTATTATGGTTGGTTTGGTATTAAGGTTGGTTTGGTGTTATGGTTGGTTTGGTATTAAGGTTGGATGGGTATAATGGTTGATTTGGTAGTGTGGTTGGTTTGATATTGTGGTTAGTTTGGTATTATGATTGGTGGTGGATGGTTGGTTTGGTAATACGGTTGCTTTGGTATTATGGTTGCTTTGGTATTATGGTAAAGGTTGGTTTGGTATTATGGTTTGTAAATGGTTAGTTTTGTGCTTGATGGAATGTGCAGGATGTGTGGTGTAGTGTTTGTGTGGTAGAGAGAGGCTGATAGAGACGAAATGCTTTTGACTGTACCCTTTCGAGAAGTGCAGTATGGGTGGAACCTCCCCACAAATGCGAACTGTACTTGATATTATGGGTGCACTGTGGCTCTGTACAGAGCAAGAAGTTGTGCGAGGGTAATGAACCTACAGAGACGGTTGAACACAGCTAATTTCTGGGAAGCGGTAATTTAACAAGAGTGGTATTTAGGTCATTCCAAATAAGGTCAGAAAAAAAGGGTCTTCCCAATGAAACCAATAATTTTATTTGCATTTAATAACAACTTCATGGATTTGTTGGGCAGGTTTTAAATCGCTTGTTATAGTTACTCCAAAATCCGTTTCTTTATTTACATTCCTTAGTTGAATGCCGTTAGTCGGATAGTTTGAGCTTTCATTTTTACTGCCGATGTGGAGCACTTTGCATTTATCTATATTGAAATTCATCTGCCATGCCTGAGCTCAGTTTGATAACTTGTTTAGATCATTCTGAATCTCTTGTATGTGCGATGGCGAATTTACTTTGTTTACAATATTTGTGTCAGCGAATATGGAGATTCAGCATGATAGCCCATCATCAATATCATCAATATATATGAAAAATAGAAATGGAGCCGAAACTTGTGTATGATGAATGGTGTGTGTGTGTGTGTGTGTGTGTGTGTGTGTGTGTGTGTGTGTGTGTGTGTGTGTGTGTGTGTATGATGAATGTTGTGTGTGCGACAGTGTAGGTGAAATGCTTGGTGCTTTGGATGTGTGTGTGTGTGTGTGTGTGTATGATGAATGTTGTGTGTGCGACAGTGTAGGTGAAATGCTTGGTGCTTTGGATGTGTGTGTGTGTGTGTGTGTGTGTGTGTGTATGTGTATGATGAATGTTGTGTGTGCGACAGTGTAGGTGAAATGCTTGGTGCTTTGGATGTGTGTGTGTGTGTGTGTGTGTGTGTGTATGTGTATGATGAACGTTGTGTGTGCGACAGTGTAGGTGAAATGCTTGGTGCTTTGGATGTGTGTGTGTGTGTGTGTGTATGTGTGTGTGTGTATGTGTATGATGAACGTTGTGTGTGCGACAGTATAGGTGAAATGCTTGGTGCTTTGGATGTGTGTGTGTGTGTGTGTGTGTGTGTGTCTGTGAGAGAGAGTGGGAGTGAATGGGTGTGTGTGCGACAGTGTAGGTGAAATGCTTGGTGCTTTGGATGTGTGTGTGTGTGTGCCTGTCTGTCTGTGAGAGAGAGAGTGGGAGTGAATGGGTGTGTGCGGGAGAGAGGGTGAGTGTGTGTGTGTGTGTAAGTAAGTGAGAGAGAGTATTTGTGTAAGAGAGAGTGGATGTGTGTGAGAGAGACTACATTCGCTGTCGTTGTTTCTTTGTCAGTGCTTGTCAGTATAAAAAAAAAAAAAAAAAAAAAAAAATGCATTTAACTCGCGTAAGTATTTGATATGCCGATGTGTGTCTGTCTAACGATCGGTGTTTTTCTATTTCTGTGTAACTGTCACAGCAACGTGGCATTAAAACAAGTACTGTGGCATTAACACTGTTTATCAAGTCACTACCTTGTGCAAGTCGCAAAATAGGCGTTCCAAATTCCAACTGCATCGGGCCGTGACATTCAGATTGCTGGTTACCCCCGGGGGGATGGGCGTATTTATTTCCATATAAATATATATGTATTTTTTTTTTTCATAGTTTCCTTTCTAAGCATCCATCAAGCTTAAAAAACAAAAAAAAACAAAAAACAAAAAAAACACACACACACACACACACACACACACACACACACACACACACACACACACACAAGACCCTCCTAGATATATTTGTACACTTTTCGATAGAAAAATTTCCCTTCCTCTTACATTACCTAATCGCTATCGCTCGCCAGGAAAAAATCGACACCTAAATAACACGACATATCTTAATATTGACAAAAAATGGGGCGAAAGGTCTTAAAATCGTCAAACTAATGGGCCGAACGCCATACAATCTGAAAACTAGTGAGGTTAACCATGAAGAAGAAGTGGGAACCAGAAAAACAACCCACCTCTCCTTAAGTTGCATCCTCAACAATACTAAGGCCTTGGGTAGCGTATTAAACGAATCTCTCTCTCTCTCTCTCTCTCTCTCTCTCTCTCTCTCTCTCTCTCTCTCTCTCTCTCTCTCTCTCTCTCTCTCTCTCTCTCTCTCACCGATATTTCTCGAGAAAAACACATGCAATTGATCACTATATAATTTCGCTGAGGCAAGATGACTGCGGTGATATTAAAATTGGCTGAAATAAGAAATACAGATATTTAGGTGAGATATCAAGAGACGAGGAAAATATTGGATATAATGTGTCTGAGTTAAGGAAAGGGTAATTTTTCTGGAACACCCCCTCCCCCCCTCCCTCCCTCCCTCCCTCATCTTTAGTCCCATTAGTTTTTGATATTTTAAGATCTTCACCCCATTAGTTTGGCGATTTTCAGGCCTGTCACCCCATTTCTTTGCCAATATTGAGACGTTTCGTGGTATTTAGGTGTTGACATATTCTTGGGGAAGCGATAGGCAGCCTGTATTTTGAGAGGAATCGGCTTTTGGTCGGGATAGTTTTCTTCCGAAAAATGTACAAACTTAACTCAAAGGGTTGCTTTAGCTTGTGTGTGTGTGTGTGTGTGTGTATGTGTTGATGAGCAAACTAAATATACAAATTTAATGACTGGGTTAAGGGAAGGTTTTTAGTGTGTTTCTCGGACATCCATCAAGCTTGAAATTACACCCCCTATACTCCCTTTCAAGATAAATTTGTAAATTTTTCGGTAGAAAATTTTCCCGGCTGAAAGCCGGTTCCTCTTAAATTACAGGCTCGCTATCGCTCGCCAGGATAAAATCGACACCTAAATGGCACGAAAGGTCTTAAAATTGACAGAAATGGGTTGAAAGTCCTTAAAATCGTCAAAATAATGGGGCAAACATCTTAAAATTAGAAAAACAATGGGGCTAAGCATGAGGGAGAAAGGGGTCAAGAAAAAAAATCCCTCGAGTGGATATCTCCCCTTAAGATGAGGTAGGTACTGGGGGAAAGATGTGAAGTGTCTGGGATTACACAGATAATATAACCATGGACTGGAGGAAGCTAATATGTGACTGGGTTAACGGGGGAGGGGTAGTTTTTCTGGCCCCTCTTCTCCCTCATGCTTAGCCCCATTAGTTTTGAGATTTTAAGACGTTCACCCCATTAGTTTGTTGATTTTAAA
>CM064524.1:39657848-39717848 GCA_032716605.1 Paralithodes platypus
GTACGCTATTTGCAATTGTTGTATCGTCAGCAAACTTTGAGATTGTACAGGTGAGACATCATCTACAGTATGACGTTGATGTAAATTAGAAAGAGAATCGGTCCTAGTACCGATCCCTGGGGTACCCCGCTACTTACATTGGTCCATTTAGATGCCTTACTGTTTATGACTACTCTTTGCTTTCTGTCGCTGAGCCAATTGTCTATCCATTTCAACACACCATCTTGTATTCCAAAAGAGAGAGAGAGAGAGAGAGAGAGAGAGAGAGAGAGAGAGAGAGAGAGAGAGAGATAATAATAGAGAGAATAAAGATAGTTAATAAAGCTAGGATAGACTAAAATAAGAGGGGGTGGAATTAGGCAGAGCTGGCGGAAGGAATGAGGAGAGATGGCCACATAAAGGCGAGAGATGGTGGGCTGACTAGCAGAGAGAGAGAGAGGGATAGAGTGAGAGTAGTAGTAGTAGTAGTAGTAAGGAATGTATGTAGTGTTAGATATACGAGAAAAATAAAGTAATGAGGTGACTACGAGAGAGAGAGAGAGAGAGAGAGAGAGAGAGAGAGTAGTAGTAGTAAGGAATATATGTAGTGTTAGATATACGAGAAAAATAAAGTAGAGGTGACTACGAGAGAGAGAGAGAGAGAGAGAGAGAGAGTAGTAATAGTAGTAGTAGTAATAGTAGTAATAATGAATATATGTAGTGTTAGACTACGGTACCGGTATACAACAAAAATATAGTAATGAGGTGACTACAAAAATGAGAGAGGGAGAGGGAGGGAGAGGGAGAGAGAGAGGTGAATGGAGGGGATAAGGAATAATAGACAACATTAATTTTAAAGACAGACGCCAGAAGAGGGTTGTGTTGGTGCGGGAGAGCATTAAAGAGAGGGAAAGAAAGCCAGGAATACAATAAATCGTGAAGGGGAGACGGGTTGGTTTTTATGGACTCCCTTCTCTCTCGTGTTTAGCCCCATTGGTTTTGTTATACCAGGGTTTTTACCAGGTTTGTATATTGGTTAAAGTTATTTCTACTTGACTGGGGAATTCAGAGGTCATACACTACATAGAGGGTACATATAACACCGAGTTTAATTATAAAGAACAGTTTGATTTATCTTAACTCTTACTTATACTTATTATCTTAACTCTTACTTATACTTATTATCTTAACTCTTACTTATACTTATTATCTTAACTCTTAGTTATACTTATTACATTCGTAGCGCAATGGATAAATGCACTGAATTTCGGTGTGAGCATGCTAGGTTCGAATCCCTGGACTGCCACATGTATTTGTTGATTTCATTAATTGAGTTTAGAAGTAAAGTCGGTTGGTGGAGGGAACATAATAATACAGTTACACATGAATTTAAATTATACGTTTATACAACAGAAAATGCTGTCCTAGCACGATCGAGGATCTAGGTGGAGCTCAGGTATATAAAACAGGTTTAGCTTGCCTCTTGTACAATATATAACAATAACATATTCTTAACACTGATGAGTCGGATAATACTGTGTGCTGAATTAATATTTATACATAACACTATAAGCACATAATAGACGAGGATTTACACTGAGTCAAATATAGTTGACTCTTAACTTTATAAGCTCATAAGTGCGTGGGGGAGAATGAGACAGAGTCAGTATATTGGGACTCTAATTTTATAAGGCACTGTGCGCACTGGTGATAATTAGGCAGAGTCAATATTTTGGGACTCTAACTTTATAACACACCTTATGCACTGGTGAGAATTAGGCAGTCGATATGTTGAGACTAACTTTATAAGACACCTTGCGCGCTGGTGAGAATTAGGCAGAGTCAGTATGTTGGGACTAACTTTATAAGGCAAGACAGAAAGAGATAATAAAGCGAGGAAAGCAAGAGAGTGGAAGAAAGGAAAGCAAACAAGAAAGGAAGATATAATGAAGCTAGAGAGAGGGAAGAGAATAGCGGGAGAGTGGAAGAAAGGAAAGCAAACAAGAAAGCTAGAGAGAGGGAAGAGAATAGCGGGAGAGTGGAAGAAAGGAAAGCAAACAAGAAAGGGAGGTATAATAAAGGTAGAGAGAGGGAAGTGGGGGGTGGGGGAACATAAGAAAGAAAGGAACACAAGAAAGGAAGAGATAATGGAGCGAGAAATACTAGAGAGAGGGAAGTGGGTGGTGGGGGAACAGTTCATTATGCAGGACGAGAGGGAACAACTGCACCTCGAGAAGCGCAGACGAGAGGACGCCAAGATTACCTCGGGGAAGTAAATAAATATATTCAACGCAGGTGCCGCGCCGCCGTAAATTATATTAATTAAATAAGTAAATAGATAACCGAAATATAAGTAGCATAAGTAAACTAATGAATATAAAATAAACAAAGTAAAGTAAAGGGGGTGTTTTTCTAAGCTTGATGGAGGTCTAGGGAGGACACTTAAGGGGAGGCAGACCGTTTGTTTGGTCTATTAATTCATGTATTCATATGTTTTTTAATATGGTAATACATCCAGTATATTGCATGATGTCGTATTTGAGACAGGGAGTGCGATACAATACTAATGGAAGTTCATACAATTTATTCAAGACTGATGTCGTATCCTTGTCATTTAATATATTATATTTTCAACAAAGTCTTTAATTTGAAATATAATATGCCAGTAAACTGTTTGTTATTCTTATCTTCAATAGAATTAATGCAGACGCATAACAGTTTCATATATTTTTCATTAAGTGTCAAGAAATATACTGCTAGTGAATTAAACTTTCCGCCAGGTAATATAATAATAATATCTATTTATCTATCTAACTTTCTCTCTCTCTCTCTCTCTGTATCTATATCTATCTATCTATATGTCTGTCTATCTATCTATCTATGTATCTATATGTCTATATATCTATCTATCTATCTATATGTCTGTCTATCTAGCTATCTATCTATCTATGTAACTATACGTCTATCTATCTATCTATCTATCTATCTATCTATCTATCTATTTGTCTATGTATCTGAAATCGAGTATCGACAATATCGTCCCGAAACATATTAATCCCCCAACCAATATCGAGTTATTTAAAGTTATGAAGTTGATAAGTAGGCAGTGACAAGGTTATGTATAATTGAGGACTTCTCTATAATTGAATTAGACTTGGAGATGGACAAGTAGAAGACCAAGTGCCTGATTGACCACTTGCGAGTTTCAAGCTATAAGGAAGTTGGAGCCGTGAACATCGATATTAAAGAGACATGCAATACTTAAGAGGGTTTCTGATGGATAAAAAGTATGATCAATTTGTGTTTATGTATTTATACATGTATTATGACCGCATTTTAGCTGATAATTCTGTTGAATATTGATGGCCACGGCTCCAGCTTCCTTATAGACCATAACTCGCAAGATATCAATGTATTTACGCGAGTATATTTTATAGTTTTTTACCCCATTTAAGTGTCGATTTTTTTTCTGGGCGAGCGATAGCGAACTTGTAATTACTTAGAAGAAATCGGCTTCCGACCGGGACATCCATTTTATCAAAGAGATGTACCCTAGTCTACACAATTAGCGTAAGGGGTAATGGGTCGTTTTTCTGGTCCTCCTTCTTCCACATGTTTAGCCCCATTATTTTTCAGAATATTTGACGTTCGGCTCATTTGTTTGGCTATTTTAAGACCTTTCGCCCCATTAATTTGCCAATATTAAGCCTATTCGTGTCATTTAGGTGTCTATTATTTCCTGGCGAGCTATAGCGAACCTGTAAATTAAGAGGAACCGGCGAAAAATGTACAAAGTTATCTTGAAGGAGGGTCTTGATGGATGCTTTTTAAGCTTGATGGAGGTCTAGGGAGGAAACTAAAAAAATAAATAAATCGATATGTATGTATGTATGTATGTATGTATGTATGCATGTATGTATGTATGTATGTATGTATGTATGTATGCATGTATGGGTGTAGTGTATATACTCAGGCCCAATCCCACTTTTCCTTTGGGGGGGGGGGGGGCCTCAAGACAGCCTGAATAGGGACATCACAACAGAACACACAAAATACAAATTCACACACATCTACGTAGGTCATCCAGGAGCTAAATAGAGATCCTCAAATCCATTAATAACATATCGCAAACAGAATATAATAAAACCACGTCTGATGATAAATGATGTCTGCCTGCCGAGATCGGAACCTCTCCGGGTGGTCGGGGGCCGGGGGAGTGCTGGAGCGACCTTGGTGACCCTGGTCTCTGGGTCTTCTCCTGGGTGACCTGGATGTGTGTGAGTTTGTGCTTTTTATCTGTGTTTATTTGTTGTTTTATGTTGTTTTTGTGTTTTCCCTGTTCTTGCTCTGTCTTGAGTCGGCTACCCCCAAAATGGGGATTAGGCCTGAGCATATAGATAGATAGATAGATAGACGTCTGATGAGCTATAGTCTATTGTTTTCCAGCTGAGGGTATATTGTCATGTTTATATCTTTGATACTCGGCTAGAAGGTCGATTTTGCGGCGAAAGATGATGGTTATTCTGAAAACTTGGCATTAATATGACACACAGCCATAGTTGTTTCATATATATCCATTAAGTATCGAGAAATCAGCTAATAAGAGATTCAAGTTACGATCAGCTGGAAAAACATGGAGTATAGTGGTAACTTTGGTGATATTGGTGGGAGAGACTGGGTTACAGACAGTGGATGGGGGAGAGGTTGTGGAGGAATAATCATGAATGATAATTTATGTAGAGAATGAGTGTGTGTGAGAGTGAGTGAGTGAGTGAGTGTGTTTGTGTGTGTGTGTGTGTGTGTGTGCGTATGGCTGTGTGTGTGTGTGTGAGTGTAAGTGTGTGTATGTGTGTCTGTGAGGGAAGAAGAGAACAACAGATTAACCTCGGTCCTCTCATCACAGTCAAAGCATTCATCACCGCCACCACTCTCTCATTCACACACACACACACACACACACACACACACACACACTCACACACAAACACACTCTCACACACACACACATACTCACTCTCTCTCACACACACACGTTTTTCCCTCATTTTTTGTCCATCAACCCCAACCTTTTCTTTCTGTCTTTCTCTCTCTCTTTACATACATACATACATACATACAAGTTTAAAGTCCATATTGTCCACAGAGAATGTGGTTACAGCCTCATGTCCTAAATTGCGGCTTTCCAGATTGATTACTGGGGTCTGCTAAGCGCCGATTGGCCCACACTCGACAGATCCCCCTCATACCCAACCCATCTCGTCCATGTCTATATATATATATATAGGGGTAAGACGGGGTAATTTCGCCGAAAATCGCGTATTTTGACGAATAGAAACTGCCACAAATGGAATTTTAAATTTTTAATTTTGTATCTATACATTCAGCCTTTCTGCTATAGATGCCCAAAAAACAAAAACAAATATATAATGTTTTGGTCATGCTGCCGATTTTTTTTTTAAAGTCACTCTCCCGGCGAAATTACCCTGCCGGGCTGGGTAATTTCGCCGCGACCTATTTTACGCATCATCTAACTAGTAAACTAGATAACATTATATGATTAATGGCCAGACAAAACACTAGCGTGCAGGTAAAAGCAATGAAAACATTCACAAACCCAAACTGACACTAAACATGCCAATAGAAAAACGTCGCACGCACACACACACAACTGAACAGGGCGGGCTGAGATGCAGGTGTGTCACACGTGTAGGCCTAGGCGCCACTGTCTAGTGCGGGTGTGGACGTGTCTAGTACGGGTGTGGAGTTGTGAACATGTAGTGCGGGTGTGGACGTGTCTAGTGCAGTTGTGGACGTATTTATTAGGCCTACGGGTGTGGAAGTATTTAGTGCGGGTGTGGACGTGTCTCGTGTGGGTGCGGCGTGTAGGGTGCTACTACAAAGTACCAGGCAGCAGCTGACGGCTACTGCCAACACTGTGTCACACGCAAACATACAAACAAACAAACACACATACAAACCACCCACACACACCCGACCATACCGTCAGACGCACCACTAGCCCCGGCTCCAGGTCCCGCGAAACTGCAACAAAACCTAAGCCAAACTAGATCTACAACTTAAGCCAAACTAGCTATACAACCGAAGCCAAACTTGCTCTACAACCTAAACCAAAACTTCTCTACAACCTAAGCCAAACTGCAGCCGAATCCATGCAATAGTTTCGGAGATATAAGCGTTTGAATGCAAATTATTAGCGCCGCTGCGAAATTACCCCGTCTTACCCCTATATATATATATATATATATATATATATATATATATATATATATATATACTGTATATACACATCGGTATATATAACCGCGCTAGTGTACATGATACAGTATAATCCTATATTCAGATCAAGCAAAATTATACATTTTCACAGAAAACGAGAGCTACCCAGCATTCCATGGTCTTGGCGGGAAACGCGTGACATCCGGGAACCCACCGGGAGTGGCATACAAATAACCTTCCATATTTAACTCTAGGTGGTCCTTATAATTATTTTCACTTCCCATAAACAACATTATGATATTGAGTTAACGTTTGTATTGTTTAGTTGATTTTTAAGCCGGATATTTATTTTATTGTGTATAAGTGTCCAGGTGGAGGAGTATAGACTCTCGCTTGATTCCCAGAGACGGTGACGCTCGGTAAAGACGCTTCTCTCTTCCCGTAGTTATTTTTGTTATTTGTGCGCGATATTCGAGTGCCAGAAGTTCGGAAAGAGACTGGAGGTGGTATTTGACGAATAGCGGACGGGCTGAGAGGAGAATGGGAAGGAAATAGGCTGCAATAAGGTGAGAACTATGGGTGATATAAGTAACCCCTTCAGGGTACTATGACGCGTTCCTTCATTATGTTCTGGCTATTATTAGACGATTTTATGCAGTTTAGTAAGGACGTCTAGGAAGGAAATACATAATAACTATCTTTAATAACCCATTGAGAGGATTATGACCAGTTTTGACAGTTTATTCTGGCTACTAATAGACGACTTTATTTTAATGGTGTGTGTGTGGGTATGGTGCCTGGTTGTAGTTGTGGTGGTTATTATGGTTGTGGTAGTTATTGTGGTGGTGGTGGTGGTTGTGGTAGTTATTGTGGTGGTGGTGGTAGTTATTGTGGTTGTGGTAGTTATTGTGGTGGTGGTGGTTGTGGTAGTTATTGTGGTGGTGGTGGTTATTGTGGTGGTGGTGGTTGTGGTAGTTATTGTGGTGGTGGTGGTGGTTGTGGTAGTTATTGTGGTGGTGGTGGTGGTGGTTGTGGTGGTTATTGTGGTGGTGGTGATGGTTATTGTGGTAGTAATGATGGTGGTGGTGGTTATTGTGGTTGTGGTGGTTGTGGTAGTTATTGTGGTGATGGTGGTGGTGGTGGCTGTGGTAGTTATTGTGGTGGTGGTGGTGGTGGTAGTTATTGTGGTGGTGGTGGTGGTGGTTAACATAACTCGGTATGTTATCGTATTGTAGATGTATACCTTCCAACCCATATTGTTATTTTCAGCCAACTTCAATTCGCTTAGCCTAATAGTCAGACAAGTTTGAAGTTAGAGTTAGATGCATTGTATAAGAATGTGTACTTTGAAGTTGTAAAGAAATAATGCAATCCAGTAGATGTGTTTTATTATGAACAGACTCTTAAAATATTTTTTTGTAGTTAAGACTAACACAAAATTAGGATGTTAGGAGTTTAACGTGGACATATCGGCATGTAATACAGTACATTGAAATCCGATAGCCAACGTTATGTGAAATGCATATTTTTTTTTCTTTTGCTAGCATTATATCCATCGATCTGGGTGTTCATTATCTCTCGATACCTTCACCTGACCAGGTCAGATCGACGAGTCGAGTAATTTAGCCAAGTGAGATGAGTTCTAATATCTACTTAGTTGGATAAAAAAAAACACCATCCGAGGAAGAGCACTTTATTGACAACGTTTCGCAGATAGCTTCATCAGTGACCTGATGAAGCTATCTGCGAAACGTTGTCAATAAAGTGCTCTTCCTCAGATGGTGTTTTTTATCCATTTCCCTGTAGTGGCTAGAGAGCAATATTTATCCCTATCTTTACTGCATAGATGAGAGAGAGAGAGAGAGAGAGAGAGAGAGAGAGAGAGAGAGAGAGAGAGAGGGGGGGGGGGTACCCGTGATCGCTGTACAGGACAGTAGATGTGGCAACGTGTGGTATTGAGATGCCTTGGTATTGAATTGGCTTGGTATTGAGCTGGTATGGTGATGAAACCGACTGGTGAAGAAAAGGTCTGGTCATGAGATAGCTTGGTGTTGAGGTGACTCGTCTTGTTTGTGTGGTGAGATGGCATGGTGTTGAGATGTCCTGATACCATTTTTTCCTCCACCCAGTACTCCCTCCACCCAGTACTCCCTCCACCCAGTACTCCCTCCACCCAGTACTCCCTCCACCCAGTACTCCCTCCACCCAGTACTCCCTCCATCAGTTATTCCTCTCGTTCGTTATTACCTTTAGTTTATCTATCTATACTGTACTTCCTCCGTCCCCACCTGACCCCCTCCCTCCCTCTCTCTCTCTCTCTCTCTCTCCCTCCCTACCTCCCACTCCACACCACCCACCACTCCACTACCCGAAACACACACACACACACACACTCACTCACTCTCATCCTCACACACACACACACACACACACACACACACACACACACACACACACACACACACACACACACACACACACACACTTACTCTCACACACACATACACTCTTTCTCTCTCTCTCTCTCTCTCTCTCTCTCTCTCTCTCTCTCTCTCTCTCTCTCTCTCTCTCTCTCTCTCTCTCTCTCTCTCTCCTCTCGCTCTCTCTCTCTCTCTCTCCCCCACCAGCAGCTAATTCTTCCTCCACCCGCCACACCACTCCCTCCCCACCACTCCACTCGGCGACAAATCATCATTAACAGCGCCCTGGGAGGCTCTTGCTAGCAATCTGGAGGGCGAGAGCACCAGATTAGAGAGAGTGAGAGAGAGAGAGAGAGAGAGAGAGAGAGAGAGGAGGGAGTTAGAGTCAGAGAGTGAGTGAGAGAGACAGTTGGCTGAATGGGGCCGAATGGATACCGGTACAAGCCAGGGAAAGAGAGAAATGGAGAGAAAGATAAAAAAAAATCCGGTGAGTGTGTGAGAAAGTGAGAGTGAGTTGCACAGTTACACCGACTGAATAGACCATATGATGTCTACAAAGAAATAGTTAATAATAAGTAGAAAACAATGTTAGCTAAATGGAAGGCTCTCTCCCCACCCATCACTGCCACCGAATATATAAGGTGAGCACTGAACAAAGTTGAGGGAAATAGATTAAATAAAAGATTCCCAGCAAAAGGAATACATGTCAACTGGGAAATTCATGGTAAAGATTGAGAGAGAGAGAGAGAGAGACTTCCTTCCTTCCTTCCCAGTGCCATCTAAGACTTCCTTCCCGGTGCCATCTAAGAAGAGTTTCTTTTCAGTGCCATTTAAGACTACTTCCGAATGTCATCTAAAACATCGTTTTTAGAGCCATCTAGGTCTTGTTTCCTAATGCCATCTAAGACTTCCTTCCCAGTGCCATCTAAGACTTCCTTCCCAGTGCCATCTAAGACTTCCTTCCCAGTGCCATCTAAGACTTCCTTCCCAGTGCCATCTAAGACTTACTTCCCAGTGCCATCTAAGAGTGCCAGGGAGGGGGAGGGAGGGTGCCAGTGGGGGGGGGGGGGGATCACGGTCACAGTGGAAGGGCAGCCACAATGCCACACGTCCACCATATGCAAATACAGTAATTAGCTTTACATGTTACTGCAAACACGTAATGTGGAGGGTGGGAGCGGCTCTCTCTCTCTCTCTCTCTCTCTCTCTCTCTCTCTCTCTCTCTCTCTCTCTCTCTCTCTCTCTATCTCTCTCTCTCTCTCTCTCTCTCTCTCTCTCTCTCTCTCTCTTTCTCTTTCTCTTTCTCTCTCTCTCTCTCTCTCTCTCTCTCTCTCTCCTTTCATTCGCTCCGCCGGGTTGGGCCAATCAGCGCTCTGCAGACCTCCATAATCCTGCGTTAATCTCTAACCGTTTTGGTAAGATGATCCTCAGGGTATTAGAGTGTGAAGCCTATAATTGGGCTTTGTAATTGAATTGGGGTTGTGTGGGACAGGGATCTGCCTTGCTTAGGCCAATCGGCTTTCTGCAGACTCCCATTTTCTTATGTTCTTATTTTCTTATGTTATCGTTCTAATTCGTTCCGTCTTCTCTCTCTCTCTCTCTCTCTCTCTCTCTCTCTCCTTGTTTTACTTACCTTTCATTCGCTCTTATTTTCTTATGTTATTATCGTTCTAATTCTTTCCGTCTTGTCTGTCTCTCTCTCTCCCTTGTCACACCGGAACGAATAGGCAAATAAAACCGAGAACAGAACAGCCAAACGGTAAAGAAAACTGCGAGAACAAATACAAGGCTAACTACGCTAAAACTAATAAAGGTGAGAAAAGACAATGTGGACTAGAAAGAAATCCACCCAAAAACACAGAATGCAAAACTAATAGTAAAGGGGAATCTGTGAATATATGTGATAACACAAATATACCGTACTTAACGTGTAAAACCAGAATATGTAGAGACTTTTTATAGTTTAGAAATTGTGTATGATCAAATAGCAACAATATTTTAAAATGTATGTAACTAAGTAGATTACCTGTTATGTATGTATGATTTGGGTGGTAGATGGAGTTTTGGAATATGGAAAATATGAAGGTGTGAATATAAAGTTTATATAATATGAAATTTGTGTGGTGGGATAATAAACACATTTCGTCCACATAATATACAGTATATATATATATATATATATATATATATATATATATATATATATATATATATATATATACAGTATATATATGGAATGTAGAAAATAACAATAATTGTAATATCTATATAACTCCCACCTTGTTTATACTAGGAAAACGTACATGTCTCTTCTTAAATCATAATGAATCAAAACAGAAAATATAAAACCGTACTAGGTCAGTTCAATTAAACCTCCCCTTTACCCCTTTCAGAATCATGTTGGGGTTTAAAGTGTTGTTGTTTATGTGATATTTAAATGTTACTCTTGCTAACTGTCTTCGTGGTGCAATGCATAAGTGTGTTGATTTTCGGTGTGAGCATCCTAGGTTCGAATCCCCGGTCTCCCACATGTGTTTGTTAATTTCATTAATCTAGTTTAGGAGTAAAGTTGGTTGGTGGAGAGAACATAATAATTAGAGGATAGCAAACAGCTTAAGAAGGACCTCTAGTTATCAAAAGGTTAAAATCAATCTCAATTACCCATCTAGCTCTAAGACTTCCTTCTCTCACACACTTAAGCTTTAGTAGTATAGGCTACAATATTTCTCAACTTCCTTCTTCACTATGAATTTCCTAGTAGAAATGTTCTCATTCTACTGGGGGCCTTGTTTCCCCAACTAAAATTCATGCCAACCTAAGGTTGGAGGAAGTGGTGGGTGGGGAGAGAGCCTTCTGCGTTGCTATCCTTACCTTCCACTATGCAGCAAATTTTATGTTAGCATTATATCCGGACTGCCTAGTAGGGACCGCAAGGTCTGTGCAGTCTGTATATATACTGTATATATATCTCTCTCTCTCTCCCACCGTTCATCTTCTCCATTACCCCGCCATTCGCCATCCGGTAACTGGATCACGAGGCGGAATTAACGCCGCTCCGGTGTGTCGTTCAGGGTTATGTAATGTTTCAACTTTCGAGTCAATCTTCATCATCGTGTGTGTGGAGTGTATTTGTTTCCATTCTTCGTTTTACATTTATTTTGGGTTCGATTTCGTATGTTTCTATCACCCTTGCTCGGGTTCACTTTATTGTTCTTTCTTTCAATTTGTATAATGTGTATGTGTGTGTATATATAGATAGATATATAAATACATTATATAAATTAAAAGAAAACTATAGGGTGATACATGCAGTATATGAGGATATAAATACGCCCATGCCCCCTTAAATGTCATTCCTTTGACTTGACGGGTCAGCTTCTTTGTGTTGTGACCCGACCCCACGTACTGAAAGGGGACCAGTTTTTTTCCATCATAGTTTAACGTAAAGTATTTTTTTCTTTTCTGGACCCCTTTCACCCTCATGTTTAGCCCCATTAGTTAAGAGATTTTAAGACCTTTCACCCAATTTAGTTGTCATTATTAAGACTCTTCGTGCCATTTAGGTGTCGATCTCTTTCTTGCCGAGCGATAGCGAGCCTGTAATTTGGTTGGAATGGCCGAATTGTATTGAAATGCATACACATTTATCTCGAAGGGGGTCTTGGGGGTGTTTATTTAAAGCTTGATAGAGATATAGGGAGCAAACTATCTATCTATCTATTTATTGCCGGACGCCTTACTCCCCTTACGAGGGTGGCCATACACAGAATGCCCCCAAGCGGACCTATTCCCTGTGAGAGGGACAACCCGAGCCAGTTTAGTGAAGGACTTACAGGATTGACCACTCAATTTAGGATCCGTCCGACTCCGAGGCCCTCTGTGTATCTTGTTAGCACTATTTTTCTACAGTGGTGTTCGGCTAATCTATCCACTAACCTGCCTTACCCTTAGGTAAACAGTACGGATTTGTATCAGGTTTACTCCCCTAGACAGGTTGCCAACCAAGGCTGACGAGTCCCATCCACCCAGATTTGTATAAGGTTGTCTCCCCTAGATGAGTTGCCGACCAAGGCTAACCAGTCCCATCCACCAAAACTAAAGCAAACTAAAACATGTATATATAAAACACCAAAATCAAGGCCCCCCCCCCCCCCCCTCCCCTCCTATGCAAGGTTACCATGAGTTATTATTTTTAAAATACCATTAAGGGGAGATTTCCACCCGGAGGATTTTTTTTCTGAACCTCTTTCTCCCTCATGTTTAGCCCCATTGCTTTTGAGATTTTAAGACTTTCGCCTCAATAGTTTGGCGATTTTAAGAACCCTCGCCCCATTTCTGTCAATTTTAAGACTATTCGCGCTATTTAGGTGTCGATTTTGTCCTGGCGAGCGATAGCGAGCCTGTAATTTAAGGGGAACCGGCCTTCGGCCTGGACATTTTTCTACCGAAAAATGTACAAATTTATCTTGAAAGGGGGTCCAGGGGGAGCAATTTTAAGCTTGATGGAAGTCTAGGGAATCAACTAAAAACCTCCCCTTAATATGAAGGTTAGCTTGTCAAATAGTTGACTTGGCTGTAGCATCTATATAATGCACTAATAATGAACTGTATGTAACATGAACTAAATGCCCCATACACTTCTATATATAGAGTTAACGTTTTCTCCGGCGAATCACACACACACACACACACACACACACACACACACACACACACACACACACACACACACACACACACACACACCATAAGTTATGATATGTTAGTCCAAAATACTGGGAACTGGGAATATCCATTACGATACTTGTCTAAGTAAAATGGATTGATTGTAAAGTAACTAAGACAGGACAACACGACCGCTGCTCAATTCCTGTAAACTACAAATAGGTAAATACAAATAGGTAAATACACACCATACAGACACACACACACACACACACACACACACACACACACACACACATACACACACCATATATTAATTTTAATTGCACACTACTTTTAAAGGCTAAGCTCAGCCATCTCCATTCCAACTCCTTTACAAATGTTCTCCATTTTAATATTATTATTATTATTATTATTATTATTATTGTTGTTGTTGTTGTTGCTGTGATACTGGTGATGGTGATCAATGTTGTTGTTGTTGTTGTTGTTGTTCCCCAAGCTGCCTGGCCGAACAGCCCCAAGGCCCCGAGCAAGGCCAAGGCCATAACCGAGCGCCCCCACAGAACCCTCCCCGCCGACCACAATAAAGGGGTGACCGAAGCCACTCCATGGCGGGGAGCTTGGTGATCAATGTAATGATGATTTGTATGGTGATAAATTTGAGGGTGATGATAATGATAATAATTTCCACATCAAAGTCATCCCCACCCTAATGGTAGCTATTCCAGTATTAAGTATTTTCCGTTTCCTCCCGCTTCTTCCTCGCTCACACACTCGGCCGCAAGAAGTTCCCCGGGAAACAAAATAATCCCTAACTTGTTTATTCGCTGGCGTCTCCGCTCCTCAAGTTGGCTTTTTAGTTGATGAGAAAGTGCAATTTGAAGCTAGCCGGAATATGGACTATTATTTATGTGTTATTATCATTATTATTATTATTATTATTATTATTATTATTATTATTATGTTTTTGTTGATGGGAAAGTGTAATTTGAAGCTGGCCAGAATACGGACTTTATTTTTATTTTTTATTTTATTTTTTTATTATTTTTTTTTGTTAACTTATCTTTCGTTTTACTATCTAACCCTTTCAGTACCATGGCCGGTTTTTTTTTTTTTTGGGGGGGGGCTTTATTCTGGCTAATATTAGACGATGTTATTCAGTTTAAAACGGGCCTCCAGCAATTAACAGGCTTCGAACTATCTCTTTTAACCCTTTCTACTACCTCAGATTCTTCTTTAACTGCGCAAAATCGTCAAAATATAGCAAGAATAACATTAAAAAGACGAGGCCGGTACAGAAGGGGTTGAATATCACATGAAATTCAAACCAGGGCCCCATTCAGCCAACTGTTTTAAGACGTTTATCCCCATCCAGGTGTCGATTTCTTCCTGGCGAGCGATAGCGATCCAGCATTGTATGGAGAAATCCGGCTTCGCCGGAGAATTTTTCTATCGAAAAATATACAAAATTTAGCTTGCTGTCAAAACAAAAATGTATACAGTATATGCTGGCTCGCTACCGCTCGCCAGGAAAATATTGACACCTGGATGGGGGTAAACGTCTTAAAACGGTAGTCTGAATGGGGCCGAATGGATACAAGCCAAAGAAAGAGGGAGAGAAAAAGAAAAAAAGCGAAGTGGGTTCCTTTAACCAAAGTAGGATTTCCCTTCTATACACATGGGATAAGGTTTGGTAAGCTTCCATCACGCCCTGGCCGAGTGGGTTTATGCGTGGGATGTCATTCTGATTGACTGCAGTTCGAATCCTTGCCGAGGTCTAAATATATATATATATATATATATATATATATATATATATTGTATGTAACTATCACAATTACAACAAAGACTAATATTTATATAAAGTACATACTAATTTTTAAACACTTGTAAGTAGTGTTTGATCACATATAAGGTTTGTATTGGCATATTATGATAATTATTTTATTAAACAACTTCGTGATTTTCCTCTACCATCTCAGGTATAGTCCTATATAGCTTCTGATCTGCTCACATATTAGGGTGATAAAGCCCTTTGAGTTGTGTTGCATATATTTACATGAATATAGGAACTGAATTATATTTATTTACGAATGCAAAAAGATTTTGTTTATTTGGAAATATTAGTTTTGTTTTACTAGCAGTTTGTTCCAGGTTGAGTCAAACATTTTTATATTTTGCCTTTTAGAAATTTGCTTGTTTTTTTGTGTTTTGTTAACCTTGCTAATTGTTATACTTTTTCTGTTTCAGGTAAGATAATTGCCAGTGTCTGCATTAACACCTGTACCGGAGACGTCCTTTTGTTTCATATGCTAGCTATAATTAGACGAGTATGTGCATTGTAAGAAATGTCTGTGGTAGTAAAAAGTGGTCAAGTGTGATGTTCGAAGCTTGTTAATTGCTGGAGGCCCTATTAAGACAGAACAAAATCGTCTAATAGTAGCCAGAATAAAGTTAAAAGGACGGCACCGGTACTGAAAGGGTTAAGAATCGTCACGTCGGTGTCTACTGTGTGTGAGTATGTCAGTATATTGTTTATTAATATTATTATTATTATTATTATTATTATTGAACTTTATAGTCTCGTAATTACTTTTCTGAACTCTGCTTCATAATATGTTTGTAGCTCTTATCCTTGTGTGTGTGTGTGTGTGTGTGTGTGTGTGAGAGAGAGAGAGAGAGAGAGAGAGAGAGAGAGAGAGAGAGAGAGAGAGAGAGAGTTCTTTTGATGTATATTCGTGTCATTATAATCATGTTGCTATCGCTTGTCATGTGTCGTCGTCTTTTGTTATTTTTGTTCTCGCAGTCTTCATTTAATCTATTTTTGCTCTCTCATGTATTGTATATATGCAGAGTTCAACCCTTTCACACGGTTTCATTTTAACTTGAACAATCCTTATATTTATTTATATACATTTCCTACAGTATGATAGATCTTCTCTGCTTGTCATTACTCTAGATATATATACTTGTTTTTGTTTTGTTATATACACGATGTTTGAAAACGACACCATCAAAGTTACAGGATATAATATACAGGGAACAAGAAGTAAAAACACCCATGAAAACCCAATGTTGTATAATGTACCGATAAAGAGATAGGAGACATTTGAAAAGTGTAAATTAATTCAAGCCCATACCATAGACGAAAATAGGCGACAATTGTCCGAACACAGATCCACGTTTCCCCAACCACACAACACACACACCATCAAACCAGTGTCAACACAAATAGAGGGAGCTATATCCCCCTCCACCACCGGCCAAACAGTCTTACACGGAGTTACAAGGACATATTCTATGATGTTCTCTATGTGTTGTGGGCTTATGAAGTGAGGAATGAATTCTATCAAGCCTTTATAGAAACGCATAACTATATTTTCATTATGTAGCACATCAAATGTTCTCTTTACACCCTTGTTGCTGCTACATAAAGAATAATGCATGCATCGTATTACACCCTGTAATGTTGATGGTGTCTTTTTCAATCACCTTGTATATATATATATATATATATATATACATAATCTCAAAACTAATGGGGCTAAACATGAGGGAGAAGGGGGTTCAGTAAAATCCATTACATCCCCCTTAAATTTCATCGCCTACTAGTGTAACAGCTGCATGTACTGTACATTATTTGCCGAAGCGGGCTACTAACACAACGAAGAAAACTAACACAGATGATGGCAAAATAATGTCTCCGTTTATAACTTACAACACACACACACACACACACACACACTCTTCACACACACACTCTTCACACACACACACACACACACACACGCACGCACGCACTCTTCACACATCACTTCCCCCAACACACAAAAACCCAAACCCCGCCGCGTTCTTCAAATAGTCATAATAACATAATTATATCCGCCGAATTTTCTATCGCTCGTATAATTCTCCCCTCCCCCTCCCCCTCCCCCTCCCTCTCCACTGGCCCGCCACAAAAGACGAACAACACCAAACGAGGCTGTGAAAAAGGCAGCTCTGGGGGTTTTCTATCATTAGTATCCGGTCCGTGTTTCGTGACAATACCCGCACGAAGGAGGGGGTAGGGGGAGGGGGGGGGGGGGGGGCAGCTGGAACAGACTCGCGGGGGGGCCCTGTTGTTTACATTATTATGCCCGTGTGTCGTTTGTCCTGGCGTGTTATTCTGACGGGGGAATGAGGCGGGAGGGGAGGATCACCTTTTCTGGGAGACAAGATTGGAGACTGACAGGAAGAATTGGTGTTGTTATTAATGGGTTTTTTTTTCAACCAGTCAGTCAGTCAGCCAGTCAGTCAGTAGCCAGCCCTTACTCCCACAAGGGGTAGGGAGGATCAGCAAGAGACACGAGAAATAAAACAGAGGTGACAGGAGAAGAACACATATAACAGTTTGCCCACAAAAACAAGCACACAAGCATTCAGAAGTACCGAGTACTCATCAGCCCCCGAAATCAATGGCTTCACCTCATGTTCTTTATATTTTGTAACTGCAGCTGTTGTCGTTTTGTCTATTCATTGTATATTGTAACTAAACACAAGAAGTAATTACGTCCTTATAGTTTCATTTTGATCCTGTCGTTATACACGCTGTTTTAGGCTTTACCTCGTTCATTGCTGGTGCCGTTTTTTTTTTTTTTTTATGTTTTTATTTCCTTTATTTTGGCCAGTTTTGGACGATTTTGATTAGTTTGAAAAGGGCTTCCAGCAATTAACAGGCTTCAAACTATCTCCCTTAACCCATAATACTACCTCAGATCCTTCGGAAGCTGCACACAAACGTCCTAAATCTAGCAAAAATTAAATGATAAAGACGTCGATGGTACAGAAGGGGTTAAAGTGAAAAAAAATGTATTGAAGCGTTCTTACAATACTTCTTAATTTTGTGTATGGATTGATAAATATTGTAGGAATATACGGCATATGATAACAACAACTGTTTTGTCTATCAGAACATTGAGAGAGAGAGAGAGAGAGAGAGAGAGAGAGAGAGAGAGAGAGAGAGAGAGAGAGAGATTAGCAAGGTAAAGATAGAACGGTGTGAGGGCGGAAAATCGAGAACTGGCTTTGTGGGGTAAGGCTGTGATAGTGGTAGTTGGTAATGGTGTTAACCCTTTGAAGCTCTGACGCGTTATAGCAGTTTATGTTGGCTATCATTAGACGATTTTATGCAGATTAGGAAGGATCTGTGGGTTATAAAGGGGTAAATAATATCTCAATCAACCCTTTGACTTCCATATACCGGTACTAATCTGAATAAAATCGTCTAATAGTAGCCAGAAAACAGAACAGAAACGCGTATTAGAGCTTGAAAGGGTTAAAAGGCACTGTTGGTAGTTATGGTGGTAGTTGTCAATGTTGGTAATAATATAATGTAATGCAGTACTACCAACATTACAAACAGGCATACATAAAATAATTACATGAACAAAAATGCATACATAACAATACAATGAATTAAACAAACGGGTATGCTTGAAAACACATTATACATAAACAAACAAGAATACATAACAAAGTAAAAAGTTAATCTAACAGGCATACATAAACATACAGGTATACTTATGCACACAAAGCAAACAATTATACATAAACAAACAGGTATACTTAAGCAAACCGGTATACAAAAACAGGTATACATAAACTGGTACACATATACAAACAGGTATATATAAACAAACAGGTTTTCATAAACAAACAGGTATACATAAACAAGCAGGTTTGCATAAGTAAACAGGTATACATAAACAAGCAGGTTTGCATAAGCAAACAGGTATGGATAAACATACAGGTATATTTAAACAAACAGGTATGGATAAACAAACAGGTATACATAAACAAACAGGTGTACATACTGTAAAAAAACATGTAAACACACACAAACAGTTATACATAAACAAACAGGTATACATAAGGAAACCAGTATACATACACAGGTAAACATAAACAAACCAGTATACACAAACAAATATGTATAAATAAACAAATATGTATACATAAACAAACAGGTATACATAAACAAACAGGTATACATAAACAAACAGGTATACATAAACAAACAGGTATACATAAACAAACAGGTATACATAAACAAACATATATACATAAACAAAACAGGTACATAAACAAACAGGTATACATAAACAAACATATATACATAAACAAACATATATACATAAACAAACAGGTATACATAAACAAACAGGTATACATAAACAAACATATACATAAACAAACAGATATACATAAACAAACAGGTATACATAAACAAACAGGTATACATAAACAAACAGGTATACATAAACAAACAGGTATACATAAACAAACAGGTATACATAAACAAACAGGTATACATAAACAAACAGGTATACATAAACAAACAGGTATACATAAACAAACAGGTATACTTAAACAAAATGGTATATATAAACAAACTGGCATTTTTTTCAAACAGGTATATGTAAGCAAACTGCCATAAACACACATATATGTAAGCAAATTAGTATACACAAACAAATGGGTATACATAAACAAACAGGTATACATAAACAGACAAGTATACATAAACAAACCGGTATACATAAACAAGTAAACAAACTAACTGGTATGATAAAACAAACAGGTATACATAAAAAATAGGCATACATAAACAAATAGGTATACATAGTAAACAAACAGGTATTCATAACCAAACAGGTATACATAATCAAACAGGTATACATAACAGGTATACATAAACAAACAGGTATACATAATCAAACTGGTATACATAATCAAACTGGTATACATAAACAGGTAAAAATAATCAAACAGGTATACATAAACACAGGTATGCATAAACACACAGGTATACATAAACACACAGGTATACATAAACACACAGGTATGCATAAACACACAGGTATACATAAACACACAGGTATACATAAACACACAGGTATACATAAACACACAGGTATACATAAACACACAGGTATACATAAACACACAGGTATGCATAAACACACAGGTATGCATAAACACACAGGTATACATAAACACACAGGTATACATAAACACACAGGTATACATAAACACACAGGTATACATAAACACAGGTATGCATAAACACACAGGTATGCATGAACACAGGTATTCATAAACAAACAGGAATAGATAAACACACAGGTATGCATAAACACACAGGTATGCATAAACACACAGGTATACATAAACACACAGGTATGCATAAACACACAGGTATGCATGAACAAACAGGAATAGATAAACAGTTGTACACAAAGTAACCGGTATACATAAAACGGTATACATAACAAACAGGTAACCATCAGCAAACAGGTATACATAAACAAACCGTATATACATACAGTAGCGTCACCCAGGTCGGCTGGCTCAAGAGAGGCGCCAATTAATCAAGGCGATAAAACTCTTAGAGAACAGGAGCCTACAAAGAGAGAGAGAGAGAGAGAGAGAGAGAGAGAGGGGGGGGGGGGAGAAGAAGCGAAGACAGGTAATAAGAATTGATACGGAGGGGAAATTTAGAGGACAGAATTTAATCGGTAGTCATCCTTCCTGAGCTGAATACAATTATCTAATAGTTGCCTGAATATAGTTAAAAGGATGTCACCGGTACTGAAGGGGTTAACAAAAGAGGAGAGAGAGAAATTATGATGAGGAGAGGAGAGACGAAGAGAGAATAGAGACAAAAGGAGAAGAGGTTGGAGGAGAGGAGAGACGTTGAAGGCGACACGAGAGGAAAGAGAGAAGACGAAAAGGCGTGACGTAAAGAGAGGGCCCATCTCGTTTTTTTTATCTCTCTTTTTTTTTTCCTCTCTCTCTCTCTCTCTCTCGGTTGTATCCATTCGGTCCCATTCAGCCTACTGTTTTAAGATGTTTATGCCCATCCAGGTGTCGATTTTTTTCCTGTCGAGCGGTAGCGAACCAGCATATTTCTTATATGTTTTTGACAGCAAGGAAACTTTGTACGTTTTAAGATTGAAAAATGTCTCGAAGCCGGATTTCTTCATACAATACTGGCTTGCGATAGAATAGACACCTGGATGGGGATAAACGTCTTAAACATGGGCTAAATGGGGCCAAATGGATACAACCCAGAGAAAAAGGGAGAGAGAGAAAAATGAACACGAGGTGGGGCCCCTTAAGAGAGGAGGGATGGGGAAAAGAACAAAGAAGAAGGAGTAAACGACAAAGCAAACAACAACACACGTGTTTATCCTTTGGCGGCTGTCTGTGGCTAATGATACATACACAATATATATATATATATATATATATATATATATATATATATATATAATAATAATAATACATATTTTTTTTTTTCTGTGATTGAGGGAGGCAAAAGGCAGAATTGCCTATAGCGAGTGCCTCCCCCATAGTTGAAAGAGTGACAGGGCCAAAATCAAGGGACAATCGTTTATACATACATACATTACATATATACATCCATCCTTACATACATACAGTACATACATACAAGGAAGGTATATATCTTGCATACATGTGTACTTCAGAGACTGAGTTATCCATAAGAAGTACCGTTTCAGTTGAACAATAGGCTGGGAACAATATACTCGTGTAAACAGTACTGCACTGTACAATTCATAAATGGCCTTAAGGGGAGATCTCCACTTAAGGGATTTTTTTCTTGACCCCTTTCTCCCTCATGTTTAGCCCCATTGCTTTTGATATTATAAAAAGTTTGCACCATTAGTTTAGCGATTTTAAGAACTTTCACCCCATATTAAGACCTTTCGTGCAATTCAGGTGTCTATTTTATCCTGGCGAGCGATAGCGAGCCTGTAATTTAAGAGGAACCGGCTTTCGGCCGGGAAATTTTTCAACTGAAAAATGTACAAATTTATCTTGAAAGGGACTCCAGGGGGTGTAATTTTAAGGTTGATGGAGGTCTAGGGAACAAACTAAATACCTCCCCTTAATCTACCACCAGTTGAGCCTCCCCTGTCTTCCATATATAGCTTCATCTCTCTCTCTCTCTCTCTCTCTCTCTCTCTCTCTCTCTCCCTCTCTTCCCCCCCCCCCCCCCCGGCTAGGCAGTGGTGTGCTACAAAGAGAGACGAAGGCGTAGGAAACTATATCGTGGCGCTGAGAGAGAGATGGGGGCCTGGAAAAATACGACAGGACCTTAATACTGTTGGGGTGTTTGTGCTGAGAGAGAGAGAGAGAGAGAGAGAGAGAGAGAGAGAGAGAGAGAGAGAAGGGGAGGTGGAGGAGATAGAGAGAGGTATATACAGTAGATGATACAGAGTGATTGTGTATGCGATTGTTTGACTTGCTAGTGCGTTGAGAGAGAGAGAGAGAGAGAGAGAGAGAGAGAGAGAGAGAGAGAGAGAGAGAGAGGGTGGAAGGAGATAGAATACATTAGGGATGATACAGATTGTTAATGTATGCGATGTTTGGGTGGTGCTTGGAGAGGGAGCAGGGGGTAGGAGAGAGATAGGAGATAGAGAGAGAGAGAGAGAGGGAGGAGGAGGAGAGAGAGAAAGCGAGGGTATGTTTAATATGTACAGAGTGGTTGTGGAGATTGTTTGATTGGTAGGGCCGTTGAGAGAGAGAGAGAGAGAGAGAGAGAGAGAGAGAGAGAGAGAGAAGGGGGGTGGAGGAGATAGAGAGGTATATACAGTAGATGATACAGAGTGATTGTGTATGCGATTGTATGACTTGCTAGTGCGTTGAGAGAGAGAGAGAGAGAGAGAGAGAGAGAGAGAGAGAGAGAGAGAGAGAGAGAGAGAGAAATATAGATACTAGAGAGAGTGCTTATACACAGGAATACACAGAACAAACTGCAACATACCTACTGACTACGAGGTATAGAAAAGGAGGAGGAGGAGGTGGAGGTGTGGGGTCAGGTGTGGGTAGGATGGAGAGAGAGAGCGGGGATACGGAAGCTAGTAACCTCCTTTACTATACTAAATATACGGTTATCTTTCATTAATCATCTAAGTCATTATCCACTTCATCCCTCTCATATACCCACTTACATACCCCTTATATTACCCTATGTTTTGTATAGTTTAAGTGTACCATAAGTTGTTTTAAGTGGCACTATATAAGGGGTTTGTATCCATTTTCCGAACGCTTGGCTACGTCACGTGTCAAAACACTAAGGCCACGTGACTCACACATGTTTCTTATTTTATCCTTGACCGTGAATTTGCGAGATATTTCAAGTCTTTAGAAATAAAAATCCTATCGATTAATTATTTACGTATTTTTGAGTATGGGAGGAAGGGTGACATACAGGCATAATCAGTGACGGAAAGTGTGTTATTGTGGTTTATGATGATAAGACTGTGACTGACGATATAAGTGATATTTAGTCATGCTCGTTGTTGACCCACCCACGCCATCTCCTGCTTGCCTTCCTGTCTTCCGGCGCGGTGCTTACGTATGGTTTGCTCGGTGATAATGTGTTCGCTTATTTCTCGTTTATCGCGGTTCTCTGGCAGTTCAGCGATGAAATACCCGATCAGTGACGAGCGGCTAAGTGGCGGCGGCATCGCAAGCGGAGTTTTGAAGGTACATAATGATTTAATCGTCTATATTAGCCATTAACCCGTACAGCCCCAGCGACGCGTCTGACGCGTCGGCGATGTATGTAACGCACAGCCCCAGAGACGCGCCTGACGCGTCACCCTAATTGCGCCGACCGTAACCTCAGGTGTAGCCACTCAAGAGGGCTCAGATTTGTATGGGAACTGTGTACGTATCCCACGCAACCGTGCCGATGGTTGAAAACTCTCGAAGTCCACGTGCGTGCGCTCGAGCGCGCAATAAACCTTTTTGGGATAATTGCCTTCAAATTTTACTCTTGTAAACTCCGTTTTTGAGGGCTCTGTAGGACCATTTTTTAAGCTTTTTTGAAGCGGTTTTTTTCGTGGTTTTTCCTTTATTCCTAACCCATTCGCTATTGTTTCTGGAATAAAACAATTTTTTGAAAACCGGCCGGGTTCTGGTGCGCAAACATTACAAAACTAGCCGGGGCTCCACGGGTTAATGGAGGAAATTGATGATGTGCATGGCGGTCACAGGGATTCTACAATGTGATATGTTTGTTTGTTATTGTTACTCCCCCGCACATAAACAACGGTACCATGAGATAGTGCCAGTGCTTTGCCCTGATACATCCCCTAAACATTGTAACTATTGAGTTAGAGATTAACTTAAAAATTAAGGAAATATTTCACGATAAATAAAGGATGCCCGAAGGAGTTGAGAGAAGCATGCCGCTTAGCAGAGATATCAATGGTGGTATTCCAATGGGTTGTTGTTGTTGTTCCCTAAGCTGTCTGGCCGAACAGCCCCGAGTCCCTGAGAAAGGCCATGGCCACGATCGGGCTTTCCCACAGAGCTCTCATTGAGCGTAGATTGTGTTGTTGGCGTAAGTGGTTGTGTGAAATGCAGTCTTCTATGATGTGTTTAATGGTATGGGGTGCTGTGTTACATCCCGGGCAGGCGTCGACAACGGAGTCATCCAGTCTCTTCTGATAGCTCAGGAGAGCTGGATGGTGTCCGCATCTCAGCCTGGCCAGGTGGACTCTGTCCTCGCGAGGAAGGGAGGATTCGGAAGGATGGATTTCGGGAAGGTCGTGCATGCAGCTGCGTGTTGTCTGTGAGTGAGTGGATGGATCGGTGTGAGAAATATTTATGGATGTGCTTTTGGAAGTTGGTTCGGGGTGGGCAGGGAGGGAGAGAGGACAATAATTGTGTGTGATACCGTGTGCTGGGTGTTGTTTTGATATTTCTTGGTGTCTGTGGGTGTGTTGCCATGTAGTTTAGTGGGTGGTCTTGGTTCGTGGAGGCTGCTGCCAGGAATTGAGTGCCTCTCATGTCCAGATGGTCTTTGACTTTGAGGATTTTGGGTTAGAGATGATGCAATAAGAAAGCTTGGCTATCTTATTATATGGACGCCATTTTGATGTCGTAATTATCAAACAAGGGGGTGTTCGTGTAAAATTTCCATTATACTGTATGGCCGTGTGTTTTTTTGTGCCTCTATACATAATGAGAGTGTCAAGAGAGGCAATATGGCGGAGGTTGGCCAATCCTGTTGTAATCAGCCTCATAGTGCATCGTAAGTGTCTGGTTATGTTTGTTAACTTTAAGGGGAGATATCGACTTGAGGGATTTTTTCTGGACCCCTTTCTCCCTCATGTTTAGCCCCATTGCTTTTGATATTATAAAACTTTTGCCCCATTAGTTTAGCGATTTTAAGAACTTTCGCCCCATATTAAGACCTTTTGTGCAATTCAGGTGTCGATTTTATCCTGGCGAGCGATAGCGAGCCTGTAATTTAAGAGGAACCGGCCTTTGGCCGGGACATTTTTCTACCGAAAATTGTAAAAATTTATCTTGAAAGGGGCTCAAGGGGGTGTAATCTTAAGCTTGATGGATATCTAGGGACCAAACTAAAAACCTCCCCTTAAGTACGGTATATTTTATGTTTATTAGCCTATACAGGAATTGATATTTGTATGTTAATTAGTAATGCATACTGGTGGCCTAGCTGACTTCATTGACTGACTGTCCCATTTGACTGACTTGACCCATTTGACTGACTTGACCCATTTGACTGACTTGACCCATTTGACTGACTGTCCCATTTGACTGACTGTCCCATTTGACTGACTGGCCCATTTGACTGACTGATCCATTTGACTGACTTGACCCATTTGACTGACTTGACCCATTTGACTGACTGACCCATTTGACTGACTTGACCCATTTGACTGACTGACCCATTTGACTGACTCATTTCAGAACTGTTGCTAACAAAAAATATGTTCATCGAATGTTGACTATAAATGCTCTCGTGTGATACTGGATTAATATTCGTTTATGTTCATATATGTTAACCCCCTGAGCATTATGACGCGTGTTGACAGCGTAGTCTAGCTAGTATGAGACGATTGTGAGCAGTTTAGGAAGAACTTGTGGGAGCTAGAGAGATAATTGGGTCACTTGTGGGAGCTAGAGAGATAATTGGGTCACTTGTGGGAGCTAGAGAGATAATTGGGTCACTTGTGGGAGCTAGAGAGTAATTGGGCCACTTGTGGGAGCTAGAGAGATAATTGGGTCACTTGTGGGAGCTAGAGAGATAATTGGGTCACTTGTGGGAGCTAGAGAGATAATTGGGTCACTTGTGGGAGCTAGAGAGATAATTGGGTCACTTGTGGGAGCTAGAGAGATAATTGGGCCACTTGTGGGAGCTAGAGAGATAATTGGGTCACTTGTGGGAGCTAGAGAGATAATTGGGTCACTTGTGGGAGCTAGAGAGATAATTGGGTCACTTGTGGGAGCTAGAGAGATAATTGGGTCACTTGTGGGAGCTAGAGAGATAATTGGGTCACTTGTGGGAGCTAGAGAGATAATTGGGTCACTTGTGGGAGCTAGAGAGATAATTGGGTCACTTGTGGGAGCTAGAGAGATAATTGGGTCACTTGTGGGAGCTAGAGAGATAATTGGGTCACTTGTGGGAGCTAGAGAGATAATTGGGTCACTTGTGGGAGCTAGAGAGATAATTGGGTCACTTGTGGGAGCTGGAGAGATAATTGGGGCACTTGTGGGAGCTAGAGAGATAATTGGGTCACTTGTGGGAGCTGGAGAGATAATTGGGTTCACTTGTGGGAGCTAGAGAGATAATTGGGTCACTTGTGGGAGCTAGAGAGATAATTGGGTCACTTGTGGGAGCTAGAGAGATAATTGGGTCACTTGTGGGAGCTAGAGAGATAATTGGGTCACTTGTGGGAGCTAGAGAGATAATTGGGTCACTTGTGGGAGCTAGAGAGATAATTGGGTCACTTGTGGGAGCTAGAGAGATAATTGGGTCACTTGTGGGAGCTAGAGAGATAATTGGGTCACTTGTGGGAGCTAGAGAGATAATTGGGTCACTTGTGGGAGCTAGAGAGATAATTGGGTCACTTGTGGGAGCTGGAGAGATAATTGGGTTACTTGTGGGAGCTAGAGAGATAATTGGGTCACTTGTGGGAGCTGGAGAGATAATTGGGTCACTTGTGGGAGCTGGAGAGATAATTGGGTCACTTGTGGGAGCTAGAGAGATAATTGGGTCACTTGTGGGAGCTAGAGAGATAATTGGGTCACTTGTGGGAGCTAGAGAGATAATGGGTCACTTGTGGGAGCTAGAGAGATAATTGGGTCACTTGTGGGAGCTAGAGAGATAATTGGGTCACTTGTGGGAGCTAGAGAGATAATTGGGTCACTTGTGGGAGCTAGAGAGATAATTGGGTCACTTGTGGGAGCTAGAGAGATAATGGGTCACTTGTGGGAGCTAGAGAGATAATTGGGTCACTTGTGGGAGCTGGAGAGATAATTGGGTCACTTGTGGGAGCTAGAGAGATAATTGGGTCACTTGTGGGAGCTGGAGAGATAATTGGGTCACTTGTGGGAGCTAGAGAGATAATTGGGTCACTTGTGGGAGCTAGAGAGATAATTGGGTCACTTGTGGGAGCTAGAGAGATAATTGGGTCACTTGTGGGAGCTAGAGAGATAATTGGGTCACTTGTGGGAGCTGGAGAGATAATTGGGTCACTTGTGGGAGCTAGAGAGATAATTGGGTCACTTGTGGGAGCTAGAGAGATAATTGGGTCACTTGTGGGAGCTAGAGAGATAATTGGGTCACTTGTGGGAGCTAGAGAGATAATTGGGTCACTTGTGGGAGCTGGAGAGATAATTGGGTCACTTGTGGGAGCTGGAGAGATAATTGGGTCACTTGTGGGAGCTAGAGAGATAATTGGGTCACTTGTGGGAGCTAGAGAGATAATTGGGTCACTTGTGGGAGCTAGAGAGATAATTGGGTCACTTGTGGGAGCTGGAGAGATAATTGGGTCACTTGTGGGAGCTAGAGAGATAATTGGGTCACTTGTGGGAGCTAGAGAGATAATTGGGTCACTTGTGGGAGCTGGAGAGATAATTGGGTCACTTGTGGGAGCTAGAGAGATAATTGGGTCACTTGTGGGAGCTGGAGAGATAATTGGGTCACTTGTGGGAGCTAGAGAGATAATTGGGTCACTTGTGGGAGCTAGAGAGATAATTGGGTCACTTGTGGGAGCTAGAGAGATAATTGGGTCACTTGTGGGAGCTAGAGAGATAAGGGGGTTACTTGTGGGAGCTAGAGAGATAATTGGGTCACTTGTGGGAGCTGGAGAGATAATTGGGTCACTTGTGGGAGCGAGAGATAATTGGGTCACTTGTGGGAGCTAGAGAGATAATTGGGTCACTTGTGGGAGCTAGAGAGATAATTGGGTCACTTGTGGGAGCTAGAGAGATAATTGGGTCACTTGTGGGAGCTAGAGAGATAATTGGGTCACTTGTGGGAGCTAGAGAGATAATTGGGTCACTTGTGGGAGCTAGAGAGATAATTGGGTCACTTGTGGGAGCTAGAGAGATAATTGGGTCACTTGTGGGAGCTAGAGAGATAATTGGGTCACTTGAGGGAGCTAGAGAGATAATTGGGTCACTTGTGGGAGCTGGAGAGATAATTGGGTCACTTGTGGGAGCTAGAGAGATAATTGGGTCACTTGTGGGAGCTGGAGAGATAATTGGGTCACTTGTGGGAGCTAGAGAGATAATTGGGTCACTTGTGGGAGCTAGAGAGATAATTGGGTCACTTGTGGGAGCTAGAGAGATAATTGGGTCACTTGTGGGAGCTAGAGAGATAATTGGGTCACTTTTAACTCTGATTAATAGACGAAATTAAAAAAACAAAAAACGTCCAATGGTAACTAGAATAAATTGTGAAGATGTGACCTGAAATACTGAAAGAGTTCATTAAGGGGAGGTATTTAGTTTGTACCCTAGACCTCTATCAAGCTTAAAAATTACACTCCCTCGACCCTCTTCAAGATAAATTTGTACATTTTTCGGTAGAAAAATGTCCCGGCCGAAGGCCGTTTCCTCTGACATTACAGGCTCGCTATCGCTCGCCAGGAAAAAATCGACACCTAAATGGCACGAAATGTCTAAAAATTGACAGAAATGGGGCGAAAGTTCTTAAAATTGCCAAACTAATGGGGCGAACGTCTTATAATATCAAATACAGTGGAGTTAAACATGAGGGAGAAAAGGGTCCAGAAAAAAATCCTTCAAGTGGAAATCTCCCCTTAATGTAACAAAATCTTACGAGTATGCGGCTGTAACGAAAGGTATATATAAAACGAGTATGCGGCTGTAACGAAAGGTATATATAAAACGAGTATGCGGCTGTAACGAAAGGTACCGGTATATATAAAACAAGTATGCGGCTGTAACGAAAGGTACCGGTATATATAAAACGAGTATGCGGCTGTAACGAAAGGTATATATAAAACGAGTATGCGGCTGTAACGAAAGGTATATATAAAACGAGTATGCGGCTGTAACGAAAGGTATATATAAAACGAGTATGCGGCTGTAACGAAAGGTATATATAAAACGTGTAATATTCCGTTTTATGTGCTCGAAGTAGTGTATGCATCTAATTATAAAACTCTGCATAAATCTCGTTGCAAATTAACATACCAGTAACCTGAAAAAGTGTTCTTCGCTCTCAAACACACGCACACATATACACACACACACTCACTATCTCTCTTGCTTACACACTCTCTCTCTCCCTCTTTCTTGCACACACACACTCTCTCCCTCTCTCTATCTTACACTCACTCTCACACACACACACACACACACTATCTCTCTCTCTCTCTCTCTTTCTCTTGCTTACACACACTACCTCTCTCTTTTTCTTAAAGGCACACACACACACACACACACACACACACACACACACACACACACACATAAAGCATTCTTCTGGAGCGATTAATCTGCGCATCTCTCAACAAAAAGTGTTTGCTTAGATAATTAAGGGGGGGGGGGGGGGTGGGGGGGGGGGGGACGGGGGGGGGGGGGGGGGGGGGGGGGCCCTTTTGTTGTTCAGGGTTAACAGGGATGAGAAGCCTGTATTGCTGATGTGCTCTCTCTCTCTCTCTCTCTCTCTCTCTCTCTCTCTCTCTCCCGCCACCCCGTCCCTCTCTCTCCTCATCATCGTCTCTCCATCTCTCAATCACCTCCTCCTCTCCTCTCCTTAACCTCCCCCCCCCTCTTCCTCTCTCTTCTCTCTCTCTCTCTCTTCACTCCTCTCATCTCTCTCTCTCTCCTCTTCTCTCTCTCTCTCTCTTCGTCTCTCTCCCTCTCCTAGTCTCTCTCCTCGTATAATGGTCGTGGGAACGGGATGATTACCAGATGTGGTTATTATATCTGGGCTTCGTGTTGTTCAGATTTAGGAGTTATCACGGTTCTGGGTCTAATGATCCGGATGTACGTGTATGTGTGTGTGTGTATGTATGTGTGTGTGTGTGTGTGTGTGTGTGTGTGTGTGAGAGAGAGAGAATGAGAGAGATGGAGAAAGAGTGTGAGAATGGGGTTGAGAGTGAGACAAATAAATAGATAGGGGGGGGGGGATAGTACCTCGCGTCACACATTTTTGTTTCTATGTGAGTGAGGGAGACAAAAAGCAGAACTGCCTGTACCGAGTGCCTCCCCCAGAGTTGAAAGAGCGACAGGGCCAAAGTCAAGGGACGTTCGAGCCAAAATGCCTGGACACACGGAGTTTGAAGCAATTTAAGTCATAGGAAGAGGGAAAGATGGATTCAGGGAGAGGGTTCCAGAGCTCAACTGTTGAATAGAAGAATGATTGGGAGTATCGTTTCACTCTTGAGTTGGAGAGTTGCACAGAGTAGGGGTGGGATTGTGCTGCAAGACGGGTACTACGTACAAAGGAGTACAAAGGAAATCAAGCAACAACAGGTATAGTGACTCTTCTAGGCTGCTTGTCCTCCAAAACACTGAGGATCAAGTGTCCAAACAGTGGTTTAGAGTGGGTAAGGGAACATTGGAAAGGGAACTACTGCCCTGGAACTAATGTCCGTGGCAGGACTAGGAAGTTAGTAGGGGACATATGGGTTAGTAACTGAGGGGAGGATAAAATAAAGTTATTAATTTACAAACGCAGTCAGTCGCGGGTTTGATGCGAGATATTTGTCTAGGCGGAGTTTAAATTAATCAACGGTGCTGCAGTCTATAACGTCTCGGGGAAGCCCATTCCACAAGTTGACAACTCGATTGAAGAAGAAATTCTTAGATTCGTGTGAGTTAAAAGATTTACCAATAATTTTGCAACCGTTTCCTCTTCGTAGAGGAGGTAGTATACACTGGGAGAGCTCTGTGGAACACTGATTATTGTAGCAGGGATAGAATAGCGAGAGAGAGATGCAACATTGCGGCGAAGAGAGAGAGATTGCAGAGAGTCGGTGAGTGAACGGGAGTTAATGATATGAAAGGCTTTCTTTTCTACTTTGTTTAGAAGTGCTGTGTGAGAGGATCCTCCCCACACATGTGAATAATACTCAATACAAGGATGCACTGTGCCCCTGTACAGAGCAAGAAGCTGTGCAGGGGTAAGGAACCCCTTGAGATGGTTGAGTACTCCCAGCTTCTGGGAGGCCGCCTTAGCAAGACTGGTAATATGGTCCTTCCAAGAGAGAGCAGAAGAGAAAGAGACACCGAGAATACTGAGAGAAGCTGAAGGGTTGATTTTTGTATTGTTGAATTATAAGGGATAGTCCGCTGGGAGTTCACGACGGGTAGATAGATGGAGAAATTGGGCTTTGGAAGCATTAAAAGCAACATGGTTTTCTCTGTCCCAATTGGAAATGGTAGTTAGGTCAGAAGATTAGTGTTGTATGGCTTCCTTACATTTGTTTTTGAGGGATTGTTTGCTGGGTTGTTATGGAAAACTAATTGAATAATGTAAGGTAGAGTCATCTGTACATGAATGGATAGGATTGGAGTTACAGTTGAGAAGATCATTTATGAAAATTAGAAAAATAATTGGAGATAGGACAGAACCCTGAGGAATACCAGAGTTGATAGGATGAGGAAGTGAACTATGGCCGTCCACAACTACAGCTATGGAACGGCCAAAAAGGAAATATGAGACAAAGGCACAGATGGAGGGATAGAAACCGAAGGAGGGTAGTTTAGAAATTAAACATTTGTGCCAGAGTTTATCGAAGGCCTTCGATATGTCCAGTGCAATAGAAAAGGTTTCACCAAAGTCCCGAAAGGAGGATGACCAAGTGTTAGTAAGATATGAAAGAAGATCACCAGTAGAGCGACCCTTAAGGAAACCATCTTAGCGATCTGAGAGTAGATTATGCGAAGAGAAATGCTTAAGAAATTTAGAAGTAAAAGTAGTTTCAAAAACTTTAGAGATACAAGAGATGAGAGCAATTGGACGATAGTTGGAGGGTTGAGAGTGGTCACCCAACTTTGGGACAGGTTGAAGGAGAGCAAACTTCCAGCAAGAAGGGAAATCGTTAGAGGAGAGACAGAGACGAAAGAATTGCCTAGGCCGGGAGTCAGCACGGAAGCACAGTTTTTTAGTACAACAGGGGGAACACCGTCGTCCGGTCTGTACGCCTTCTTAGTAATAAGCCCAGAGAGGGTAAAAGGTACACCTTTAGAAGAGATTAGGATATTAGGCATAAGTAGGAGAGAGGGGGGTGGAGAGGGAGGAATAGCACCTGAATCATCCAAAGTGGAGTTTCTAGCAAAGGTTTGAGCGAAGAGTTCAGCTTTGTCAGAGGAAGAAGTGATGGTTGTGCCATCAGAGTTAAAAAGGGGAGGGAAAGACAAGGAAGAAAAATTGTTCCAGAGGTTGTTGGCTAGATGCCAGAAAGCCTAGGAAGAGCTAGAGTTGGATAGTTCAGTGCATTTATTATAGATGAAAGAATGTGGTGACAGTAGTGGTGGTGACTGTAGGTGTGGTGGCAGTAGTTGTGGTGACAGTAGTGATAGTGACAGTAGTGATGGTGACAATAGTGGTGGTGATAGTAGTGGTGGTGACAGTAATGGTGGTGACAGTAGTGGTGGTGACAGTAATGGTGGTGACAGTAGTGATGGTGACTATAATGGTGGTGTTAGTAGTGGTGATGACTGTAGTGGTGATGACAATAGTGGTGGTGATGACAATAGTGGTGGTGATGACAGTAGTGGTGGTGATGACAGTAGTGGTGGTGATGACAGTAGTGGTGGTGATGACAGTAGTGGTGGTGATGACAGTAGTGGTGGTGGTGACAATAATAGAGGTGTAGCGTGAGACATAACCACTCCCTCGTGCACTCTCTGGGCCCTCTCCTAATAACCCTGACTGCCTCTCTCTCTATCTACAACTCTCGTTTTTCTCACATTTCTGTATTTATGTGGTCTTGCCTACATTTATACTTAGTACCGGTATACGTAACATAAATATTATATAAGTGTTTCATACTTCATCATAGAAACACACCTGGTTGTTCGAACTGTATACCAGTATATATATATAATATGTATAATATATATATATATATATATATGAGAGAGAGAGAGAGAGGAGATAGGAGAGAGAGAGGAGAGAGAGGGGAGATGAGAGAGATAGAGGAGAGAGAGAGAGGAGAGGGAGGAGGAAGAGGAGGAGAGAGACAGAGAGGGGAGAGGGAGGAGGAAGAGGAGAGAGCCAGAGAGAGAGAGGAGAGAGAGAGAGAGAGAGACGAGATGAGAGAGATGAAGAGAGGAGAGATGAGAGGAGAGAGGAGAGAGGAGAGATGAGAGAGAGAGAGAGAGAGAGAGAGAGAGAGAGAGAGAGAGAGAGAGAGAGAGAGAGAGAGAGAGAGAGAGAGAGAGAGAGAGAGAGAGAGCTTAAATCCCCCTCCAGTGTACTTTTATTTTGTACCTTCAATCTAATAGTTTGTCTCTCCTCTCTTATTCTCTCGCTCTACCTCACTCCCATCCTGAAACACAAACGCACACACATAGACGCACACGCACACAAATACACACACAATGCGAACAAACGCATATAATCTTATTCTGTTTATGTGTGTGTCCCTGCAGTATTTACTGTACAATATATATATATATATATATATATATATATATATATATATATATATATATATATATATATATATATATATATATATATATATACTTGTTTATGATAGTCACTGTAAAAAGATATATAGAGAGACCATAATTTTTCTTTCGCCGCTATTTCGGTAGCGTAATTATGAAGCAGCAAGACCTACAGTGTGTACGGTGCTCATTATGAAGCAGCAAGACCTACAGTGTATACGGTGCTCATTATGAAGCAGCAAGACCTACAGTGTATACGGTGCTCATTATGAAGCAGCAAGACCTACAGTGTATACGGTGCTCATTATGAAGCAGCAAGACCTACAGTGTATACGGTGCTCATTATGAAGCAGCAAGACCTACAGTGTATACGGTGCTCATTATGAAGCAGCAAGACCTACAGTGTATACTGTGCTCATTATGAAGCAGCAAGACCTACAGTGTATACGGTGCTCATTATGAAGCAGCAAGACCTACAGTGTATACGGTGCTCATTATGAAGCAGCAAGACCTACAGTGTATACGGTGCTCATTATGAAGCAGCAAGACCTACAGTGTATACGGTGCTCATTATGAAGCAGCAAGACCTACAGTGTATACGGTGCTCATTATGAAGCAGCAAGACCTACAGTGTATACGGTGCTCATTATGAAGCAGCAAGACCTACAGTGTATACGGTGCTCATTTATATATTTTATGGTTTTAAGGAAGGGAAGAGGATGTGTAGGTTAGATCAGATGTGTAGGCTAGATCAGATGTTTACCCTGAATTGTGTTGTGGAGAAATATCTGGAGAAGCAACAAAAGTTGTATGTTGCCTTTATGGACTTGGAGAAGGCCTATGACAGAGTGGATAGAGAAGGTATGTGGAAAATACTTAGAATATATGGAGTAGATGGCAAGTTGCTGAAAGCAGTGAAGAGCATGTATGAGGGTGCAAAGGCGGCAGTACGTGTGGAGAATGAGCAGAGCGAGTTCTTTGACCTGAATGTTGGGTTGAAACAGGGGTGTGTGATGTCCCCGTGGTTGTATACTGTATATATGGATGGAGTCATGAAAGTAATACCAACGTGAACAACCACCTTATAACTAGTTGATATGTTGTTGTTCGTATTCCTTTGCATATGCCTTTGTAAAAGTTAAAATTGTATCCACTCTCCAAATCCTGGGAGTGTGTACTGTATATTACATTGCAACTTTATATACATATTGTGTAGAAGTATACTGGAGTTAATGTGTGCATTAGCTTTTCATTGACAATTTGTTCTCTCTCTCTCTCTCTCTCTCTCTCTCTCTCTCTCTCTCTCTCTCTCTCTCTCTCTCTCTCTCTCTCTCTCTCTCTCTCTCTCTCTCTCTCTCTCTCTCTCTCTCTCTCTCTATGTGTGTGTGTGTACATGTGTATACTGTGTGTGTGTGTGTGTGTACGTACGCCCCCTTGCATCTCTCCCCTCCCAGGCAGCCATTTGGGTATAACTGTTATTAAATTATGTTCTTTGCTCTCTCTCCACCACGCTTCATCTATCTCACTCTCTTGCTCGCTCTCTTTTTTTTTCTCTCTCTCTCTCTCGTGTGTGTGTGTGTGTGTGCGTTCCTTTATCTCCATTATACAGTACATGAAGTGTTATGTATGCCTTTTTCTCTGTATCCTTTTTCCACTTCGTTCTCATTTCTATTGTTATTTTCTATCGTTTCAGTATAATTTTCATATTCCCGCTCCCACTTCATATTAAATATATTTTTCATAATGATTTCTACCGGTACTGTTTATTTTTGTATTATTTGTTTTGTTTTTACAATTATTTGTATATATAGCGTTCATTCACCAAATACTCAACCTCTAATGAATAAGCCTATGTGTTTCTATTGTACAATAGTCTGCACGAAGAGCTGGTACACTACTACGCGTCCTGCAGTTTCGCTCGCCTAGAGATTAACGACAACTGAATCGGGTGAAGCGTCATATTATCGTCAAACTAATGGGATGAAACGTCTTTAAATCTCCAACCCAATGGATCGATTCATGGGAGGCAACACAAAAAGATCCCCCCCGGACCAAATATGGTCAAACGACTCGATTTGAAACGCCGACGCTACCCATCAATAAAATACAGTTCAGTACAGTCACTCATAAAAATTCGTGGCCCTCATCTAATTCTAAACGATTTATGAATATATTTGTCTATGCATCAAGTACGAAACGATATATACTATTAATTAAAAAGCCAGTTCCATGCAAAATCTGGGATCTGCCTTGTGTGGGCCGATCGGCTTTTTGCAGACTCCCATTTTCTTATGTTCTTATGTTCTTAAAATGCAATACATGTACAAGTAGCTATAATTGTTGAAAGAAAAACATACCGTGCCTAGGTCTGCCTTTCGACGCCTGGAGGATCTTGTTATGGCATTCTTAAGCAATTATTTCCCTTCGTAGCGCCATCAATGGACGAAATAACTTGAAAAATTACGTTACCTTGAGAAATGGGAGTGCTAATCCATGTTGTCTTTGTAAATAACTCATTCCCATAATATTCGTTCAGTATTAGACATTTTTAAGAAATATATGATTCTTACCCATAGATTTGTTCCCACCAGTACGATATGGTGGATACCTGAAAGCCTGATATACATTTCATACACAAAACACACGTCACAGCACAACACAACACACTCACTCTATCACACACAGAACACACATACACACTCAGTCACTCGCTATCTCTCTCTCTCACACAAAACACAAGATATACCGTACTCACTTTCACACACACACACACACACACACACACACACACACACACACACACACACACACACACACACACACACACACGTGAGATACAAGATATAATTACTCTCACTCTCATACACTCTCACTCTCTCACACACAGACGCAGGTGAGAGTGTGGGGGGTGGGGTGGGGGTGGGGGTGTTAGTGGTAATAGGCAGCACATTATGTAATTACCTACAGGGGGTCCTCTGTTTAATGCCCCCCCCCCCCCCACCCATAACACCCGAGTCCCGCCCATCCTCACACGCCCACGACACTCATTCCTATCTCCAATCTCCCTTGTTATATTCTCTAACATTCTTGAACAAATCGGCTCAACACAATTTACAATAGTTTAAGGGTAGATGGGTTAATTTGTTGTTCGATTATTTCATGTATTTATTACTTTTCGTTTCCTCCCTAGATCTCCATCAAAATAAAAAAAAAAAAAAAAGAAAAAAAAAAAAACACACACACACACACTTTCATTAGACCCCCCCCCCCCCTTTTTTAGATTAATTTGTAATTTTTTTCGGTAGAAAAATGTCCAGGCCGAAGGCTCGTTCTTCCAAAATTACAGGCTCATTATCGTTTGCCAGGACAAAAATCAACACCTAAATAGCACGAAAGGTCTTGATATTAACAAAGAAATGGGGTGATAGGTCTTAACATCGACAACTAAATGACAATAATCTTGACCCCTGACCTCTCTGTAACTCAAAAGGGCCTAGAGCAAACTGGCTGTAAATATCCACACCTATTTCCTGGTGGACTCTTCCCAAATGATAGACACGTCAGCCCGATTGCTTTCATTCATTTCGAGTTATAAGAAGTTAAGGGGATCAAGAGTATTGTCAAGTTAGCTTACGCTACCTTTAAGGGGAGATATCCACTTGAGGGAGTTTTTCTAGACCCCTTAATCTCTCATGTTTAGCCCCATTGCTTTTTATATTTTAAGACGTTTGCCCCATTATTTTTGCGATTTTAAGAACTTTCGCCCCATTTCTGTCAATTTTAAGACCTTTCGTGCCATTTAGGTGTCGATTTTATCCTGGCGAGCGATAGCGAGCCTGTAATTTAAGAGGAACCGGCTTTCAGCCGGGACATTTTTCTACCGAAAAATGTACAAATTTATCTTAAAAGGGGCTCAAGGGGGTGAAATCTTAAGCTTGAAGGATATCTAGGGACCAAACTAAAAACCTCCCCTTAACACAATACGCCGATGGCACTCAATTTCTCCACAGCGACGGGGTAAACAAGCTCGACACTTTCATTAACCCTTTCGGTACCGGTGATGTACTTTTTATTGTATTCTGGCAACTATTAGACGATTTTGTACTGCTTAGGAAGAACGTCTACTCATTAAGGGGAGATCTCCACTTGAGGGATCTTTTTTCTTGACCCCTTTCTCCCTCAGGTTTAGCCCCATTGCTTTTGCGATTTTAACCACGTTCGCCCCATTATTTTAACGATTTTAAGAACTTTCGACCCATTTCTGTCAATTTTAAGACCTTTCGTGCCATTTAGGTGTCGATTTTATCCTGGCGAGCGATAGCGAGCCTGTAATATAAGAGGAACCGGCTTTCAGCCGGGATATTTTTCTACCGAAAAATTTACAAATTTATCTTGAAAGAGGGTCAAGGGGGTGAAATTTTAAGATTGCTGGAGGAGTAGAAAACAAACTAAAAACCTCCCCTTAAAAGGCTACAGGCTATCTCCATTAATCCTTTTAGCTACAATATATCCTTCCTAAGCTAAATACAAACGTCTGAATGTAGCGGAAACTGAATACAAAAGACGTCGTCGGTACAGAAGGGGTTAAGTATACAGAAGACACGTTACACACAACAACACTATATTTTCTGAGGAACGGGCCGATGATGTACAGTCGCGCTATTAAGGGGAGGTATTTAGTTTGTTCCCTAGACCTCCATCAACCTTAAAATTACACCCCCTTGAGTCCCTTTCAAGATAAATTTATACATTTTTCGGTAGAAAAATTTCCCGGCCGAAGGCCGGTTCCTCTTAAATTACAGGCTCGCTATCGCTCGCCAGGATAAAATCGACACCTAAATGGCACGAAAGGTCTTAATATGGGGTGAAAGTTCTTAAAATCGCTAAACTATTGGGGCAAATGTTTTATAATATCAAAAGCAATGGGGCTAAACATGAGGGAGTAAGGGGTCAAGAAAAAAAATCCTCAAGTGGAGATCTCCCCTTAAGTGATGTCTCGGCACTAATTATGTTTTGATCAATATTTGGTATCAGCCATTTCTAAGCTTCATTTCTTCATATTGAGTGGAATATACAAACCTGTTCCTACACTTACCAACCCTATTCAACATCTGACAGACATTAATACAGCACAGAGCAAGCGAAACGTAATGCCAGCGGGGACATGACTTCTTAGCGCGACCTTACATTAACAAAACACAATGCATCGGGATAGGGACCCGTCAATTAATATTCACAAAATACCAAGCAACCACAAAATACTCCATGACAGCACAAACCAATCTACCACACATAACACAAATATTTGGCGTATGGGGGTTGACCCACATATTTGTTTAGTAAACAAGATATGGGAACAATAATGTATTTAAATATAATTAAGAACTACTTTGACAAAGAAACTCGCAAAATCATAGTATTGTACAATCACTCCTGTTAAGCATTTTACATTATTGATATTTTCTGCTAGTGATTGTTAAATGTGTGTTGTATATAAGCCTTCTTTTGAAGCATTGATTTTCTCCTTTTTTCTTTCTCTTTTCGAGCGCTAGTGAATTCTTCGGAAAAATTGGCGCTTATGAGAAATAAGTAACATGCTTATTATTATTATTATATATAATATGTCCTTATCTACCTACCGCCTAACAACTATTTCCTCATTTATCTACCTACCTACCTAGCAACTATCTCCTTTTCTACCTACCTAACAACTATCTCCTCACCTGCCTACCTCCTTACTATCTCATCTACCTACCTACCTAACCACTATATTCTAGGCTACCTATCTCCCTACCTACCTAACAACTATCTCCTCACCTTTTTTTTTTTTTTTTTTTTTTCTATATTCCAACTACTCCCTCTCGGGCATAGGCTGAGAGCCTGTACATTCCACCGCTCAACACGGTGAAGCCCGTGAGGTCTTGTTCCAGCCTGGGGAGTGAGACATGTGAAGCATCCATCATGGCTCAAAGCAGCTCCATCTCTGAAGCGGCCTGCCTACCTCCTTACTATCTCATCTACCTACCTACCTAACAACTATCTCCTCACCTGCCTACCTCCTTACTATCTCATCTACCTACCTACCTAACCACTATATTCTAGGCTACCTATCTACCTACCTACCTAACAACTATCTCCTCACCTGCCTACCTCCTTACTATCTCATCTACCTACATACCTAACCACTATATTCTAGGCTACCTATCTCCCTACCTACCTAACAACTATCTCCTCACCTGCCTACCTCCTTACTATCTCATCTACCTACCTACCTAACAACTATCTCCTCACCTTCCTACCTCCTTACTATCTCATCTACCTACCTACCTAACAACTATCTCCTCACCTGCCTACCTCCTTACTATCTCATCTACCTACCTACCTAACCACTATATTCTAGGCTACCTATCTACCTACCTACCTAACAACTATCTCCTCACCTGCCTACCTCCTTACTATCTCATCTACCTACCTACCTAACAACTATCTCCTCACCTGCCTACCTCCTTACTATCTCATCTACCTACCTACCTAACAACTATCTCCTCACCTGCCTACCTCCTTACTATCTCATCTACCTACCTACCTAACCACTATATTCTAGGCTACCTATCTCCCTACCTACCTAACAACTATCTCCTCACCTGCCTACCTCCTTACTATCTCATCTACCTACCTACCTAACAACTATCTCCTCACCTGCCTACCTCCTTACTATCTCATCTACCTACCTACCTAACCACTATATTCTAGGCTACCTATCTCCCTACCTACAAACAACTATCTCCTCTACCTACATCCCTCCCTACCTACCTACCTAACCACTATCTCCTCATCTACTTACTTAGCCCCTCCCTTCCTACCTACCACCCCCGCTCCTTCCCCACCTACCTATCTCCCCCCCCCCCCACCCCATTCAAGTGCTCGGGCGGTAATTATGTAGGTAAGTAATGCCCTGGTCTTTAATTTGATCATGTATCACAGTCACACAACACCAGCCTCCCCTCCCCCCCACCTCTCTCTCACTCTCTCTCTCTCTCTCTCTCTCTCTCTCTCTCTCTCTCTCTCTCTCTCTCTCTCTCTCTCATTAAGGGGAGATTTCCACTTGAGGGACTTTTTTCTTGACCCCTTTCTCCCTCATGTTTAGCCCCATTGCTTTTCATAATATAAAACGTTTGCCCCATTACTTTAGCGATTTTAAGAACTTTCACCCCATATTAAGACCTTTCGTGCAATTCAGGTGTCTATTTTATCCTGGCGAGCGATAGCGAGCCTGTAATTTAAGAGGAACCGGCCTTCGGCCGGGACATTTTTCTACCGAAAAATGTACAAATTTATCTTGAAAGGGACTCAAGGGGGTGTAATTTTAAGCTTGAAGTAGGTCTAGGGAACAAAGTAAATACCTCCCCTTAAGGGGAGATGGGTCGTTTTTCTGGTCCCTCTTCTTCCTCATGCCTTGCCCCTACTATGAGTGTTTAGATTCTATGACGCTCGGCTCATTAGTTTGGCGATTGTAAGATTGTTCACCCCATTCCTTGTCAATAGTAAGACTTTTCATGTCATTTAGGTGTCGATTTCCTGGCGAGCGAAAGCGAGCCTGTAATTTAAGGGGAACTGGCCTTGGGCCGGGACATTCTTCTATCGAATAATGTGCACATTTATCTTGGAAGCCGGGTCTTGGGGTGTGTTTGTTTAAGCTTGATGGAGGTCTAGGGAGGAAACTAAAACAAATATATAAACATATACATAAATGGGCGAATAAATACACCCGTCTCCCCTTAAATAAATACACTCATCCCCCCTTAAATAAATACACTCATCCCCCCTTAAATAAATACACTCATCCCCCCTTAAATAAATACACTCATCCCCCCTTAAATAAATACCCTCATCCCCCCTTAAATATATACACCCATCCCCCTTTAAATATATACACCCATCCCCCTTAAATATATACACCCATCCCCCTTTAAATATATACACCCATCCCCCTTTAAATATATACACTCATCCCCCTTAAATAAATACACTCATCCCCCCTTAAATAAATACACTCATCCCCCCTTAAATAAATACACTCATCCCCCCTTAAATAAATACACTCATCCCCCCTTAAATATATACACCCATCCCCCCTTAAATAAATACACCCATCCCCCCTTAAATAAATACTCATCCCCCCTTAAATAAATACGCTCATCCCCCCCTTAAATAAACACGCTCATCCCCCCTTAAATAAACACGCTCATCCCCCCTTAAATAAACACGCTCATCCCCCCTTAAATAAATACACCCATCAAATAAATACACCCATCAAATAAATACACCCATCCCCCCTTAAATAAATACACCCATCCCCCCTTACATAAATACACCCATCCCCCTTAAATAAATACACCCATCCCCCCTTAAATAAATACACTCATCCCCCCTTAAATAAATACACCCATCCCCCCTTAAATTGTGTTCTCTACTAGCCCCACATTAACCCCTTGAAACTCTGACGCGTTTTAGCAGTTTATTTTGACTATCATTAGAGTATTTTATGCAGCTTAGGAAGGATCTGTGGGTATTAAAAGGGTAAATACTATCTCAATGAACCCTTTGACTTCCATATACTGTTACTAATCTGAATAAAATCGTCTAATAGTAGCCAGAAAACAGAGCAGAAACGCGTATTGGAGCTTCAAAGGGTTAATGTATTCGATGACCGATGTTGTTTGTGTCTTTTTATTTTTCGATTTGAAGGAAATAACATAAAATTAATAAGGATTAATATTAAGATTAATATACAGATTACTATAAATACTGTTTTGCAGGGTTAATTTAGTAATATATTTTTTTTTTTTTTTTTTTTTCATAAATTTTATTTTAGTAAGCGTTGTTTCCACAGCGATTTTGATTAAGTTAATTTGACTTTATAGTGTCTTTGTCCCAGGTTTGGTTTGTTTAGTTTGCAAGTGTTACATTTGGATTAGGTAAATTGTATGTTGGCTCTTGGGAGAATTTGGAGGGAGAGTTTCTTACAGTTCTGATAATGTACGGTCACGCTTTAAGGGAGGGAGGGGGGGGGGGGTTATTTATTTGATAATTTATGTATCTTTTTTTTAATTTCCTCCCTAGACCTCCTTTCAAGCATTAAAAAACACCCCCTTGATCCCCTTTCAAGCACTAAAAACATCCCCTTGACTCCCTTTCAAGCACTAAAAACACCCCCTTGACCCCCTTTCAAGCACTAAAAACACCCCCTTGACCCCCTTTCAAGCACTAAAAACACCCCCTTGACCCCCTTTCAAGCATTAAAAAATACCCCCTTGAACCCCTTTCAAGCACTAAAAACACCCCCTTGATCCCCTTTCAAGCACTAAAAACACCCCCTTGACCCCCTTTCAAGCACTAAAAAACACCCCCTTGACCCCCTTTCAAGCACTAAAAACACCCCCTTGACCCCCTTTCAAGCACTAAAAACACCGCCTTCACCCCCTTTCAAGATAAATTTGTAAATTTTTTGGTAGAAACATGTAGTGTAGTCTGATGTATGTTTATTTGTTTGTTCGTGCATTTGTGTTACTCAGTTACTCAGTTACTTGTTCGTCAAGGGGAATCCACGCAATGCGAGCTAAGCTCATTATTATCGCGCCTCCTTAACTGGGAATGTATTGCGTGAAATGCATGTTAAGTGTTTTATGTACTGTTGGAATGGCTGTGGATGAGTGTGTAGTCTGTATTTTAGCCAATTGGCGACATTGGAAACGAAGGCTTAGGGTGGATCTGTATGGTACCATTCTCACTATAGACGGTACCGTCTCGCCCGAAGGCTTAGGTAGCCATCAGCTTAGGTGAACCATATGATACCCATCTCGCCTTGTACCATTTTTACCAACCCCAGATGGGACGTCACAACGTCGTCCACTTATTCCAGGTACCTATTTACAGCTAGGTGAACTGAGGCTAACACATGCAAGGAGACAAGCCCAATTTGTCTCCGCCCGGCCGGGGATTGAACCCCCGACCCCTCGTGTGTGAGACGAGAGCTCTACCTACTAGGCTACGGGCTGTGTGTGTGTATGTGTGTGTATGTTCGACCACTGGGACATGCAAATCTATGTGTGTGTGTTCGTGTGCGTGAGTCTGTGCCTAAGTGTATAAAGAGCACCGCCATGGCTAAACAGATTAGCCATTCATCCCACACAATGAGTTAATCAGACTAAACTCTCACTGTTCTCTGGTTCCTGGCTCTTTTGTTCTTGTTGAACTTGTATGATCACTGGGCCTTGGCAACATAATTAGTCAATACCATCCTGCTGTGTTCATCATGTCGATTTTTTGTGTTATCTATATCGAGAGTAGTTGTTAGTCATATTGGAGCTTATCTTCATGGAATTTATGTTAACAATGAGGTTCTACCGTATTTACTTCTATGGCAGTCATTCTTTTAGTCAACTCGATCAATATATTTAGACAACAATATATATTTCCTATTCAACGGCATTTTTGTTTTACGTCTTAATGTTTTTATTGAATGCAACACTACACATATACTGTATATATATACCGGTATATATGTATATATATATATATATATATATATATATATATATATATATATATATATATATATATATATATATATATATATATATATATATATATGATATACAGTATTCCCCATCTTTCAAGCCCTAAATTATATCCTTTCTCTTCGACTTTTAAGGGGAGGTATTTAGTTTGTTCACTAGACCTCCATCAACCTTAAAATTACACCCCCTTGAGTCCCTTTCAAGATAAATTTATACATTTTTCGGTAGAAAAATGTCCCGGCCGAAGGCCGGTTCCTCTTAAATTACAGGCTCGCTATCGCTCGCCAGGATAAAATCGACACCTAAATGGCACGAAAGGTCTTAATATGGGGTGAAAGTTCTTAAAATCGCTAAACTAATGGGGCAAACATTTTATAATATCAAAAGCAATGGGGCTAGACATGAGGGAGAAAGGGGTCAAGAAAAAAATCCCTCAAGTGGATATCTCCCCTTAAGCCTGCCCACTTAACATACTGATATACTGTACGTCCTGTGTCAAGCCCCCATATCATAGCCTCACCACCCAAATGTTTTCTCGCGGCTCATATGTCAAACTCGATCTTTTTAACCAACTTTTATTCTCCTTGATGTTATGATCCTGCTTTACCCTTCAGTTTTCTAGAATGCTGCATTTTTCTCGATAATAGCAATTCTTGTTTTTTTGTTTCACCCACTCATATTGCATACCGGTCATGATTAATGTAAAAAGGTCCATGTTACCTTTATGGGTGACATCTACTCAAGCCAACATTTTCTAGTCCACACTCTCATGTCGTAGTCTGGTTATGCCACATCCTACGTTAGCATTCATTTGTGTTTCGTTCTCATGTCCAAGGATCATTTAGCCCCTACATCCTATATTTCAACCTTCCAGACTTCCATCCTTATCTATATATATTAACCCTTTCACTCATTTATGACGCAGAGGTTGCCAGATTAGCAATAAGAAATAGAGTTCTCTCACTCTTATAATTACCCCTCCAAAATTAGTTTTCTGCCCACAGCTAACTCAAAGACAACTGCAGAGGTTGAAGTAACTAAACTAAAGGTTTCTAAACACCCCTGATTAACAAAGGCTTTAAAGTATCCCCAATAGGCTCAACACAGCTAACTCAAAGACAACTGCAGAGGTTGAAGTAACTAAACTAAAGGTTTCTAAATACCCCTGATGGTAACAAAGGCTTTAAAGTATCCCCAATAGGCTCAACACAGCTAACTCAAAGACAACTGCAGAGGTTGAAGTAACTAAACTAAAGGTTTCTAAATACCCCTGATGGTAACAAAGGCTTTAAAGTATCCCCAATAGGCTCAACATCGCGTCATATGTCGGAGAGGGTTAATGTTCAAGAATTGTGGCCTACTTCTTTGGAACACAGTATATTTCGCAGACTCCCCCAAAACACCTCGACTCTCTTCTGCATAGTACATTATCTATAATCTATCTTTTGCCAGCTGAGGGTAAATTGAAAACTTTAGCATCAGATTTCGTGATTCTTACTGGACAAATCTGATACTGCTATGTCTGTGCGTCATAGCCAAGTTTTCATAATTAGCAGCCTATTTCGCCACACAATTATGATATTAGTTGTCAGATAATGAGACGTTTGACCCATTAGTTTGGCAATTTTAAGACCTTTCACCCCATTTCTTTGTCAATATTTTGGACCTTTCGTGCCATTTAGGTGTCCATTTTTTCCTGGCAAGCGATAGCGGTCCTGTAATTTTAGGAAGAATCCTCCCTCACCCAACAACCACTCCCTCACCCAACACCCACTCCCTCACCCAACACCCACTCCCTCACCCAACACCCACTCCTTCACCCAACACCCACTCCCTCACCCAACACCCACTCCCTCACCCAACACCCACTCCCTCACCCAACACCCACTCCCTCACCCAACACCCACTCCCTCACCCAACACCCATTCCCTCACCCTACACCCACTTCCCCACTCATCGGCATCATCTCTCGCCCCCACGGAAAAAAAAAGGTGAGAGCATTTTCCGGCTCCCGCATAGATTCCTCTTAAATTATGCTCCGCCATTGACCTTTCCCCCGAGGCGCTCTCTGGGTTTCATGGCACCATTTACCCCACCCTCAAAAGTCGTTCATATAGAGGGGCTTATGAGGTTTTCTTTCCTGTGTTTTGTGTGGAGGATATTACTTGAGTAGCTTGTTTTTTCTTTCATATAGACGGGGCTTATGAGGTTTTCTTTCCTTTGTTGTTGTTTTTTGTGGAGGATATTACTTGAGTAGCTTGTTTTTCTTTCATATAGAGGGGGCTTATGAGGTTTTCTTTCCTTTGTTGTTGTTTTTTGTGGAGGATATTACTTGAGTATCTTGTTTTTTCTTTCATATAGAGGGGGCTTATGTGGGGTTTTTTTTTCGTGCATTTTTTATTTGTCTAGGATATCACTTGTGTTGCTTGTGTTGCTTTCATATACAGGGGGTTTGTGAGGTTTTCTTTCGTGTGTGTGAGTGGTTTTTTTTTTTCCAGATATTACTCTTTCTTGGAGCATAATTATGATGGTGGCTTAGTTTTGTGTTCGTTCCTGACGGGACTTGCATATAGAAGGGACTTAGGAGGGGTATATATTTTTGTGGAGGATATTGTTGAGTAGTTTGTATTGTTTTATATTCGTTATTGTATTTTAATTATGGCCTAGTTGTATATTCGTGCCTGGGGGGGGGGGGGGGGGGGGGGGGGGTGACATCGCTTGGTTCACTTGATTGGTACAGAGGAAGTAAACTTGTAATGTGTTTTGGAGTGTTTTTACTTGAGATGTAATTGTTTTATTATATTTGATAAGTACTTAAGGGGAGGTCTTTAGTTTGGTCTCTAGATATCCTTCAAGCTTAAGATTACACCCCCTTGAGCCCCTTTCAAGATCAATTTGTACATTTTTCGGTAGAAAAATGTCCCGGCTGAAAGCCGGTTCCTCTTAAAATTACAGGCTCGCTATCGCTTGCCAGGATAAAATCGACACCTAAATGGCACGAAAGGTCTTAAAATTGACAGAAATGGGTCGAAAGTTCTTAAAATCGTCTAAATAATGGGGCGAACGTCTTAAAATTAGAAAATCAATGGGGCTAAACATGAGGGAGAAAGGAGTCAAGAAAAAAATCCCTCAAGTGGAAATCTCCCCTTAAATCATATAAATAAATAAGGCTTATGTTCGTCTTTCGTGTCTTGAAGGATTTTACCTGATAAACTTGAATAACTTGTACTGTACTGTACTGTATTATTATTATTATTATTATTATTATTATTATTATTTGTATTATTATTATTATTATTATTATTATTATTATTATTTGTATTATTTATTATTATTATTATTTGTATTATTATTATTATATTATTATTATTATTATTTGTATTATTATTATTATTATTATTATTTGTATTATTATTATTATTATTATTATATTATTATTATTATTATTATTATTATTAGTTTATTAGTATTATTATTATTAGTATTATTATTTGTATTATTATTATTATTATTTTTATTATTATTTATTATTTGTATTATTATTATTATTATTATTATTATTATTTGTATTATTATTATTATTATTATTATTATTTTATTAGGCTATTATTATTATTATTTTTATTATTATTATTATATTATTATTATTATTATTATTATTATTATTATTATTATTGCTGGTACAGTATAATACAGTATTGTTTGGTCTATGGATCTAACTTTTACATGATAAAATGTTTAACAGTTTTGTCTTTGCATTTCAATTTCACTTTCTAAAAAACTTAACGTCACCCAGTTTTTGTGTTATGTGGATGAGGGAGACAAAAGGCGAGACTGCCTGTGACGAGTGTATGATAATTACGGCACCGAAATGGGGTTCACCTAAAGAAGCTGGCCACCGATCTCTCTCAGCGCAGGATCTCTAGCGGCCGTTCGTTTAATACTGTTATTATTATTCTGAGGTAATCGGCTCTGTGGGGGGGGGGGGGGGAGGGGGGAACAGGAAATGATCTCTTCCCTTTTGCCTTCCCTCACCGGCACATTAGAGAGAGAGAGAGAGAGAGAGAGAAAGAGTGAGTGAGTGAGAGAGAGAGAGAGAGAAAGTGAGAGAGTGAGTTAAAAGGAGTTACTAGGAATAGTTAGTATCTCAGAGACCTTGCGGTCCATTCCGAGGAGATACTCGAAGTGGAAGGAGAGAGAGAGACTGTTTAGTGCACTATACTCTTTACAGAGTGTGCAAAATACTATCTACTCTCTTCTTGCACTGCTCTACTGAAGAACTATTTACCACTTCGGAAGGAAGTTTATTCCAGGTAGAACAGATCTTATATGTGAAAATGTTTCCGCTGAACCTTTTCAATTCTAATTTCCAGCCATGGTTGCGTGTTGTATTCATATTGAGGCTAAACATTTTGCTATAATCCACATTGTCAAACCCATTAAGTATTTTAAAAACTTCAATGAGCTGACCTCGCAGTCTGCGTGTTTCCAACGGGAAGAGATCAAGAGCTCTCAACCGGTCCTCATAGCTCATTCTTCTAAGCGATGGAATAAGCTTTGTAGCCCTAGCTTGTACTCTTTCCAGTCGCTCTATACCTTTCCTGAGTGCTGAGAGAGAGAGAGAGAGAGAGAGCGAGAGCGAGAGAGCGAGCGAACGAGCATGTGCAGTGTGAGTTACTGTACAGTACAATGTATACGGCTGTTAGTATTAGGAAAAGCTTGCAGTCCATCCCATTATATTTTAGACATTTAACAAAAAGAAACATACTTGCATCACAATAGTGCTTCTAGGTGTATATATTACAACTTCCAGCTTAGTGATGTATCCCTTAACACCATAACCGAGCCGTATTTTCCATTGTATTCTGGCTATGATTAGACAGTTTTATTTAGCTTAGGAAGGACATGAAGAAATTAAAAGGCTTCAAAGTATCTCGAGGTACCCTTTTAACTACCACAGATCCTTCCTTGGCTATATATAAGCCTCTAGATATTTTTGAAATAATAGAAAAAGTCGTCCTCGGTACGGAAGGGGTTAACATTAAAAAACTTTAAAAAAAAAAAATCCATGAATTAATAACAAACACTGAAACGAATTATTTGTAAGTTTAAGAACAACTATAACAACACTAGTAATGGAAATAACAATAACAAATAGTGAGCAAATTATAATGATAAAATAATGATAATAAAATAAAATAATAATAATAATAATAATAATAATAATAATAATAATAATATCAACAATAATAAAGACAACAACAATAGCTAACACGATCACGTTTCCATTTCCGCTACGGCGTCCAGTTTAACGATCGTTCCTTCACGTATTCGTCCCAATTTTGTCATGATAATAGTGCGTGAAATTACCATAATCATCCGTTCTAATGACACGCCCTACTGACCTCTTCTGACCCGATGCTGACCTGTGACCTGCCCTCAAGTGACATGTGATTAAGGGGGGGGGGGGGGGGGGGGGGGGGGGTTTTTTTTTGGCCCCTCCTACCTCCCTCGCGTTTAGCCCCAGTAGTGTTGAGATATTAAGACGTTCGGCTCATCAGTTTGGCGATTTTTACATGTTCCTTACGTTGGCCTTACTATTCCTTATATATATATATATATATATATATATATATATATATATATATATATATATATATATATATATATATACCGGATATATATATACAGTATATGCAGTATGTATGGAGTTAGAGAGAGAGAGAGAGAGAGAGAGAGAGAGAGAGAGAGAGAGAGAGAGAGAGAGAGAGAGGAGAGAGAGAGAGAGAGAGAGAGAGAGAGAGAGAGAGAGAGAGAGAGAGAGAGAGAGGAGAGAGAGAGAGAGAGGAGCGAGAGAGAGAGAGAGAGAGAGAGAGAGAGAGAGAGAGAGAGATCCTAATATTACTTTCCGCTTCATTAAACATTACAACCTGACCCACATAATATACGCTAGGTCGGCTGGAATAACAGGGAAAGAATTACGCTTGCATGTTTAATATCTCTTTACGGCCAGGAAATAAACAAACCCCATTACAACCTGTGAGTATTAATGGCATAACAGTCGGCTGGTGTACATGGTCATCAAATGGTGTGGGATTATTTTTTATTTATTTGTGTATCATTACTTTTTCATGTAGGCTTATCAATTAAGGAGGGATGGGCGTACTTATTTGCTAATTTTTTATGTAATTATATAAATGATTTAGTTTCCTCCCTAGACCTCCATCAAAGTTAAAGAAAAAAAAACCCAAGACCCTTCTTCAATATATATTTGTACATTTTTCGATAGAAACATTATTAAATTACACGAAAAGTCTTAATATTGACAAATAAATGGGGTGAAAGGTCTTAAAATCGCCAAACTAATGGGGCAAACGTCTTAAAATCTCAAAACTAATGGGGATAAGCATGAGGAAGAAAGCTGTCCAGAAAAAACTACCATCTCACCTTAAAAACGAGATAAACTGGAAATTTGTGTACATTTGAGAGCAAAAAATCGTGTAAAGCATTCACAACTATCATCTTCGATATCCCTAAAATAATAGCAGACAATTTTAAACATTTTCCCGTATTGAGATCTTTGTCGTTTGGAACATTTTTCCATAGTGAACAGTATAACACACTTCCTCACATTGAACACTTCGCAAACTTGAACATGTCACTGTTTCGAATGGCACACTACTGAAAGCTCAACTCTAACTTCAACATGTCATGCCATTAACCCCTTCAGACTCATATGACGCAGAGGTTGCCAGATTAGCAATAAGAAATAGTTCTCTCACTCTTATAATTACCGTACCTCTCCAAAATTAGTTTTCTGCCCACAACTAACTCAAAGACAACTGCAGAGGTTGAAGTAACTAAACTAAGGGTTTCTAAATACCCCTGATGGTAACAAAGGCTTTAAAGTATCCCTAATCGGCTCAAAATCGCGTCATATGTCGGAGAGGGTTAAAGGGGGATGGCGTAATTATTTGCTTATATATTTATTTATAACATACCAAGTTATTCAAATGAAGAATATCAGTTACCTTCTATTTTTCTCATAATAATTCCCATGTAAACAGTGTTCCCTCAACTACGAGGGTGGTGGCAGTAATTAAGTAAATAATTGATCTGTTAACCCCTTATAAATAAGTTTGTAATTGTTTTATTTTTATTGCAGGTAAGAAGACTGGCTACTTCTGGTGTGAACTAACCACGGGTGAGTATCAAGCTGTAAAGCCGGTATCACACGGGAGCTTTTGTAGTCAACATTCGATCATCAACATTTTTCTGGCAACATTTCTGGAATATTTTGCAATGGTATCGATAACTAGACTGAAGGTAGATGAATTTAGGAAATAACTTGTTTTGTAAATGTTGACCTCATAAGCTGCCAGACCAGTGTTGAGGAGAAATGTTGAGGGAAAAAGCGCTTGTGTGATACCTACTTAAGGAAGTTTAGACTGAAAACCTCGATACCTAGCCGAAATTTAATACACCAGCTCATCCATATCTCATGGTACGTTTTGGAGGTTTTTAGGATTTCGTTTATTATCGAGGTGTTTGATTGCTTTTGGCCATTTTCGTACTCTGTGTTTCTTAGATTGCCCTCAAGACTAAAAATCCCACCTCACCAGACCTTTCCATTAAGGGGAGATATCCACTTGAGGGACTTTTTTCTGGACCCCTTTCTCCCTCATGTTTAGCCCCGTTGTTTTTAAGATTTTAAGACGTTCGCCCCATTAATTTGGCGATTTTAAGAATTTACGCCCCATTTTGTCAATTTTAAGATCTTTCGTGCCATTTAGGTGAGCCATCCAGGCGAGCGATAGCGAGCCTGTAATTTAAGAGTAATCGGCCTTCGGCCGGGACATTTTTCTACCGAAAAATGTACAAATATATCTTGAAAGTGGGTCTGAGGGGTGAAATTTTAAGTTTGATGGAGATCTAGGGACCAAACTAAAAACCTCCCCTTAAAACTACCGGTACCTATAAACACACCCACAAAAATGAGTATAGTTAGATGAATACATATCTTGTCAAAACGTTCCTAGACTATCATAAGTTTGGACACTAAACGTATACATATATTTCTACCAATCATTGTATTAATGGACTCCACGTAATAATTGGACCACCATGTACACATTGGCTATTTTATCCTATTTGGAAGCGTGTTGTGACTGTTGAACGTGACTGAACAATTAGAATAATAAGTTATTGTAGAAGTCGAAGGTCCTTTACAAAACAGGTGTCCCCATCCATATTGAGAGGCCGTCGGATCCAATCTGTTAAGGGGAGGTATTTAGTTTGTTCCCTAGACCTCCATCAAACTTAAAATTACACCCCCTTGAGTCCCTTTCAAGATAAATTTGTACATTTTTCGGTAGAAAAATGTCCCGGCCAAAGGCCGGTTCCTCTTAAATTACAGGCTCGCTATCGCTCGCCAGGATAAAATCGACACCTGAATGGCATGAAAGGTCTTAATATGGGGTGAAAGTTCTTAAAATTGCTAAACTAATGGGGCAAACGTTTTATAATATCAAAAGCAATGGGGCTAAACATGAGGGAGAAAGGGGTCAAGAAAAAATCCCTCAAGTGGAGATCTCCCCTTAACAGGATACTGTGGCTCTACTTGGCGCCACCGTCGGCCGCCTGGGTGCCACAGTCGGGGGACATTGTCGGGGAAGTCGCAGAACTTGCCACCCTGGTTCCACACGGTCCCGGGGGCGCACGGCATCACCTGGTGGGGGGGATAATACATAAATAAATATATATATATATATATATATATATATATATATATATATATATATAGTATATGCAAATAAATATATAGACTATATAGACCAAACAATTAACCATTAACCCCTTCAGCACAAATTACTTATTATCTAGTCAAGCACAAACTACGATAGCGAGCCTGTGATTTTGGAGGAATCGGCCTTCGACTGGGACAGTTTTTCTACCGAAAAATTAACAAATTTATCTCGAAGGGGGGTCTTGAGGATAATTAAGCTTGATGGAGGTCTGTGATAAATAAATATAATATAAATTATTAACCAATGAATCAACCTTACCCCCTTAAGATAATAGGAGACCTAATAAAGCGCCGACGAGCACCCCCTATTAAGGGGAGGTTTCCACTTGAGGGATTTTTTTCTTGACTCCTTTCTCCCTCATGTTTAGCCCCATTGCTTTTCTAATTTTAAGACTTTCGCCCCATTATTTTGATGATTTTAAGAACCTTCGACCCATTTCTGTCAATTTTAAGACCTTTCGTGCCATTTAGGTGTCGGTTTTATCCTGGCGAGCGATAGCGAGCCTGTAATTTAAGAGGAACCGGGACATTTTTCTACCGAAAAATGTACAAATTTATCTTGAAAGGGGGTCTAGGGAGTGTAATTTTAAGCTTGATGGAAGTCTAGGGGATCAACTAAAAACCTCCCCTTAAGATAATAGTAGACCAAATTCATCGTCCACGAACACCCTACCTGAGGTCCATACTGGGTGCACTGGATATAGAGGTGGCGGTGGACCGGGTGAGGGTGTAACTCGAACCAGGCATTAAGGCTCTGACACTCCACCTCTGTGCCAGCTATCACCTTACACTTGGGGGCCTCGCACGCCCAAGTGGCACCCATTATCATCATCATCATCACCAGCAAGGAGGTCACGCGGAAGGTCTTGCTGTTGGCCATTGTCGGGGTCTGTAAGGAGATTAGGGATATTATAATTCAGTTTTCAGGTTGTATTAAATTCATATATTTAATTTTATATATATATATATATATATATATATATACTGTATTTATATAGAGAGAGATAGAGATTTTTTTTTTTTTTTTTTCCCCCAGGCAGGAGGCAATTAGTAGGTCGTTGCAGTTGGCTGTTTGAGGGGACTGTTGAGAGAGTTTGGAGATAGTGAACTGATGTAATTGTGTTATTGTTTCTGTTAGTTAGGTTAGTTTAGGGACAGACTGACTGCTTGTTATTTCCAGGAGAAGCGGGATGAGGACAAACGGATACTTTACTTTAAATCTGGGTAACACGAAGCGAAATTATTTAGCAAAAGATCATAGGAGTACAATCGAAGGGGTACAAATGATCTCAATTAACCCTTTGACTTGCTCATATCTTTCCTAAGTTAAATATAATCTCCGAATGATAGCTAGGATAAAAGAAAGGTGGTCTCGTATACTGGAAGTGGTAAAAAAAAAATCTTTTTTCTATGTGATTGAGGGAGGCAAAAGGCATAGTTGAAAGAGTGACAGGGCCAAAATCAAGGGACGTTCAAGCCAAAATGCCTGGACACACGGAGTTTGAAGCAATTTAAGTCATAGGAAGCGGGAAAAATTGATTCTGGGAGAGAGTTCCAGAGCTGTTGAGTAGTGGTATTTGCTATATATATACACTGGTCGTAAAGTCAGGGTCCTTCATTGAGTTTCTGTTTAGGTGGTCAAAGTCAATGTACTATAGGTAGCGCCAACTCAAAAGGGCCTAGAGCAAACTGGCTGTAAATATCCACATCTTTTTCCTGGTGGACTCTTCCCAAATGATGGCAACGTCAGCCCGATTGCTTTCATTCATTTCGAGTTATAAGAAGTTAAGGGGTCAAGAGTGTTGTCAAGTTCGCTGGCGCTACCTTTTATTCTATAGGAGCAGAGAGGTCTTGTGTTCGTGTAAATAGCCTGTGCTGTGATCAACGCTTAGATAGCACTCGTAACTTGTAACGTTAAGGGGAGGTTTTTAGTGTGTTTCCTAGACTTCCATCAAGCTTGAAATTACACCCCCTTGACCCCCTTTCAAGATAAATTTGTAAATTTTTCGGTAGAAAATTTCCCGACCAAAGGCCGGTTCCTCTTAAATTACAGGCTCGCTATCGCTCGCCAGGAAAAAAATCGACACCTAAATGGGACGACAGGTCTTAAAAGTTATATAAATGGGGTGAAATGTCTTAAAATCGCCAAACTAATGGGGCGATCGTCTTAAAATCTCAAAAGCAATGGAGCTACACATGAGGGAGAAAGGGGTGTAAAGACCAAAAATCCCTCAAGTGGAAATCTCCCCTTAATGTGTCTAGTATTCATACGTTAATCTTCAAGTACATTGCTCGAATAATTATCCTGAATTAATCCAAAATAATAAAGGAACAACTTGAGATGGTTATAATAATAATAATAATAATAATAATAATAATAATAATAATAGTTCTTAAAGCTAGTGCATGCTAAGCTAGCTAAGGATAGCTCAATAAGGCCGATTAGGCGTATTTCCATTGGGGTCCTGTACTACTACCCCATCCCTTTGCTCATGAGGGATGGTAACGACTCAGTGCTTGTGAAAAATCTTTAATGCGCCGAGCGTGGGCGCGAACCCGGGCCTTCTGGGTGGAAGTCCGAGACGCTAGTCACTACACCAAGCGAGCCACCAAGCCACCAAGCCACCAAGCGGCCATATGGAACGTATGGAAAGCGAGAGAATGACTAAGAGGGTGTACGAGAGCGAGGGGGTGGGAAAGAGGGGGAGAGGTAGATCGAATATGAGGTGGAAGGATGGAGTGAGGAACTACATGAAGGAAGGCGGTGCTGGTGGGGGGGGAGGGGCGTCGACTGACTGGGGACAGAGGTGCATGGGGGCGGTTCGTTCGTGGCCACCCCTTCGGGGATCACGGCGTCAGGCAATAGATAGATAGAATAAAGCAATATTTGAATAAGCACAAGGGGAGGTATTTAGTTTGTTCCCTAGACCTCCAGCAAGCTTAAAATTACACCCCCTTGAGTCCCTTTTCAAGATTAATTTGTACATTTTTCGGTAGAAAAATGTCCCGGCCGAAGGCTTTCCTCTTAAGTTACAGGCTCGCTATCGCTCGCCAGGATAAAATCGACACCTGAATGGGACGAAAGGTCTTAAAATGGGGTGAAAGTTCCTAAAATCGCCAAACTAACGGGGCGAACGTTTTAGAATATCAAAAGCAATGGGGCTAAACATGAGGAAGAAAGGGGTCAAGAAAATAATGCCGCTAGTGGAGATCTCCCCTTAACAAATGTAGTCGTTCTACAATATGTAATTGGACACACACAAACCACTACTGCACCTTGGCTATCTAGCTGTGCAGCGATGGGAGAAATAGGTCTTATTTCGCTCGAGATATAGGTCTTATTTCGCTCGAGATATAGGTCTTATTTCGCTCGAGATATAGGTCTTATTTCGCTCGAGATATAGGTCTTATTTCGCTCGAGATATCTCCTACTGTAGTCAACTCCACTGGATATCCACTCAATTATATTGCCAGACAATGATAAGCCAAGCATTTCCTGGACGCGTCACTACAGCCGGTATCACACGAGCGCTTTTTCACTCAATATTTATCCTCAACACTGGTCTGGCAGCTTATGAAGTCAAAATTTAGAATATTTCGCGTCACCTAAATTCATCTAGCAACAGTCTAGTTTCCAATACCAGTGCAAGATATTGCAGAAATGTTGCCAGAAAAATGTTGATCATCGAATGTTGACTATAAATACTCTCGTGTGATACCGGCTTCAGCTGGGGAATGTATACCAAAGTCATTACTTACCTAGACTCGATAAAACACTGGGTTATCGGAGATGTGACGACGGTAGTTTTACCGTGAAGTGTGATTGCCACCTGATAAGAGCCTGATAAAGCCTTTTGGACTCACAACTTAAGGGGAGACGAGTCGCTTTTCTAGACCACCTTCTCCCTCATCTTTAGACCCATTAGTTTGGCGATTTTATGAACTTTCGCCCCATTTCTGTCAATTTTAAGACCTTTCCTGCCAATTAGGTCTCGATTTTTTTCCTGGCGAGCGATAGCGAGCCTGTAATTTAAGAGGAATCGGCCTTCAGCCAGGACATTTTTCTACCGAAAAATTCACAAATTTATCTTGGAAAGGGGGTTTAGGGGCTTTCATTTTAAGCTTGATGGAGGTCTAGCGAGGAAAAATCGAAAAAATAATAAATAAATACCAAAAATTTACCAAAAAATTAAGGATCTCTCCTCTAAAGCCTATTTTTTCCCCGAACCACCAGTTAATTGAAAGATAAGAATATGGTTGAGTATGGTGTGAATATTGGTTGAGTATGTGTGAATATTGGTTGAGTATGTCTGAATATTGGTTCAGTATGTGGGACTATTGGTTGAGTATGTGTGAATATGGGTTGAGTATGTGTGAATATTCGTTGTGTATGTGTGAATATTGGTTGTGTATGTGTGAATATTGTTGGAGTATGTGTGAATATTGGTTGAGTATGTGTGAATATTGGTTGAGTATGTGTGAATATTGGTTGAGTATGTGTGAATATTGGTTGAGTATGTGTGAATATTGGTTGAGCATGTGTGAATATTGGTTGAGTATGTGTGAATATTGGTTGAGTATGTGTGAATATTGGTTGAGTATGTGTGAATATTAGTTGAGTATGTGTGAATAATGGTTGAGTATGTGTGAATATTGGTTGAGTATGAGTGAATATTGGTTGAGTATGTGTGAATATTGGTTGAGTATGTGTGAATATTGGTTTGAGGTATGTGTGAATATTGGTTGAGTATGAGTGAATATTGGTTGAGTATGTGTGAATATTGGTTGAGTATGTGTGAATATTGGTTGAGTATGTGTGAATATTGGGTGAGTATGTGTGAATATTGGTTGAGCATGTGTGAATATTGGTTGAGTATGTGTGAATATTGGTTGAGTATGTGTTGAATATTGGTTGAGTATGTGTGAATATTGGTTGAGCATGTGTGAATATTGGTTGAGTATGTGTGAATATTGGTTGAGTATGTGTGAATATTGGTTGAGTATGTGTGAATATTGGGTGTGAATTATGATAGTACCGGGATAACAGTAACGCATTGTAGTGTAATGACAAATGATGAATAATTATAATGCTCCTAATTCTTTAAGGGGCGGTTTCTAGTTTTGTTTCCTACTCCTCCAGCAATCTTAAAATTTCAACCCCCTTGAGCCCCTTTCAAGATAAATTTGTACATTTTTCGGTAGAAAAATGTCCCGGCCGGAGGCCGGTTCCTCTTAAATTACAGGCTCGCTATCGCTCGCCAGGATAAAATCGACACCTTAATGGCACGAAAGGTCTTAAAATTGACAGAAATGGGTTGAAAGTTCTTAAAATCGTCAAAATAAAGGGGCGAACGTCTTAACATTAGGAAAACAATGGGGCTAAACATGAGGGAGAAAGGGGTCCAGAAAAAAATGCCTCCAGTAGAAACCCCCCCTTAAACAGAGAGTGAACACAGTAGAATCAAATATATATGTTATTAATTATTTATTATCTTTAATTATGTTAATTATATATGGCATGTCAATTATTATAATTATATAACTGTGTTCACTTTAAAATATAAGAGAGTTTCACATGTGCCCAATCCCGAAAGGGGTTGAAATAGGGGAGCTATCACCCTTTCTAGGGCCTTTCCTACCTGATGCTGAGAGGATTGGGTTCTAGTCACTGGGGTGATGGGCTGGTCTAATCAGAGTGAGAGTTGAGTGTTCTCTGCCATACCCTTAGGTTACTCTGACTGTTCCTTTTACTTATATATTTCCTAGATCTCAAGTTGCGGCGTCTCTTCCGTGGATTGACCTCTCTACTGCCAACCTAGAGGTTGGTATTCTAGGTTGGCAGACTGGGAGCCAAAGCGTCACATTTTTTCCTTTGCCTTCATTATTGTTAAGGGGCACAGGGCCTTGAGTGGAGCTTCGGTGTCCCGGGCGTTTCTGCAGCCTCCTCAGCTCCTCGCCTGGGAGCGGGTTCGGTCACCTAGGCATTTTTAGTGGTTAAAGCAGGGAGGGTATTGTGGGGGTGCTTGGTTTTGCCCTTCGCTTGCTGGAGACCTTGGGGCTGTTCGGTCAGACAGCCTGGAGAACAGCAACAACAACAACAACAACAACTCATATTAACCCTTTCCTCATTATTAAGATAGTTCTCATTTTCAGGTAGCTATCGTTAGACTATTTTTCTTACCTTAGGAAGGATCTGTGGAAGTTAGGGAGTTGTTTGAGATAGCTTAGATAGTTTTTCTCCGGTAGATTCTTAAAAGTCCTTCATCAGCTAAAGCCAATCGTCTATTGATAGCCAGAACAAAATAAAATTAAAGTGCGTCCCGGA
>CM064524.1:39722848-39724182 GCA_032716605.1 Paralithodes platypus
CAATAGGGCTTTTACAACTATCTCTCTCTCTCTCTCTCTCTCTCTCTGCTCTCGCTCTCTCTCTCTCTCTCTCTCTCTCTCTCTCGGCTCCATATCTCTACAATAAACAAAACTTCCACATATGCAGAGGACATGATTCGCAACCCAGATCAGCCATTAGGTCAGTTATAATGTCCATATGGGATCTATCAAGCTCACTATCTATCTATCTACTTGCTCAGGCCCAATCCCCACTTTTCCTAATTTTGTGTATTGCTGTATTCTCTATTGTATTTTCATTGTATTATTTGTTTGTTGTGTTTGTATTGAGGGGTGGGCCGATCAATCTCACTGGTAAGTCACTATATGAGGGCATTATATCGCCTACTTTTCCCGGCAATGAATTTCTAGAATGGTTTTTGTAAATTGGTATTTGCCAAACTAGGCTTACAATTACAGTGGTGGCCACTGAATGCGGCTACCCATTGGGCAAAACATTACTAACGCTGTGCTTTCATCTACATTTGTATAGCCTAAGCGGTTTACGGTAGGCTGTGTGAGTCGGCCTAAGGACTATATTGGTGTAATAAACACTATTTTCACAACCATTATATATATTGCCTTTCTATAATACACCATTAAACGAAGATAGAGGCTAGTATAGTAAAGGTATAGAAGGAAGCATCTGGTTGGCATATTAGTAATTAACTACAAATCACTTGTCTTGAAAATACAGTTGAGAAACAAAATTCCAACACATTCTTATGCTGGAGGACCACCTTCCTATGTAGTAATTGTCTGTTAAAGGCTTGCTTTTGGTTACCTGATGCATTTCAATAAATTCGCTAACCTGCTGTGCCAGATGGCTGTACGGCTTTCCTGCCACTATCACTTCCCCCGAGACAGACGCTGAGTGGGGAATCTTGACGTCAACTATAGTATATTTGTTTAAAGTATTACAATTGTGAATGCTTTCTGCACATCATCTTTTAATAGCAGAGTTCCTATACTTTGCCAAAATTTTACTCCTACCCTAGCATTCCCACCCTTTCACTCCCAAACCAAGCCTTAATAATAGTACTCGTATGTAACCTTCGAGCAAACCTAGAAAACCCCTCAGGCCACAAACCCTCACCCCAATCTGCGTCGCCAAGGATGTATGACCCCCACACAATTTCATCGGCGGCTCCCTCTGGGCCCGGACAAGTATTGGGCGGGGACGGGATTCAACCTAAAACTCTACCTTAATTGTATTAGATGGAGTTACCTGCGGGCAGGTAACTGTCTCACGGCCATCCTGGAGGAGAGAGGAGGGAGAGAGGGAGGGAGGTGGGATGGAGGAACAGCGGTTTTGG
>CM064524.1:39724282-39763410 GCA_032716605.1 Paralithodes platypus
AAGCTGGCCACCGATCTCTCTCAGCGCAGGATTCCTAGCGGCCGTTCGTTTAATCCTGTTATTTATTATTTTTTTGAGGTAATCGGCTCTGTGGGCGGGGGGGGGGGGGGGGGAACAGGGAAATGATCTCTTTCCATGTTGCCTTCCCTCACCGGCACATTAGAGAGAGAAGAGAGACGGAGAGAGAGAGAGAGAGTGACGTGAGGGAGTGAGAGAGAGAGAAAGTGAAGGAGACGTTGAGTTAAAAGGAGTTACGAGGAATAGTTAGTATCCCAGAGACCTTGCCGTCCATTCCGAGGAGATACGCGAAGTGGAAGGAGAGACAACTGTATAGTGCAATACACTCTTTACAGAGTGTGCAAAATACTAGCGAATCTTATCTTGCACCTGCGCTACTTGAAGAACTATTTACCACTTCGGAAGGAAGTTTATTCCAGGTAGACAGATCTTATATGCTGAAAATGTTTCGGCTGAAACCTTTTCAATTCTAATTTCCAGCCATGGTTGCGTGTTGTATTCATATTTAGGCTAAACATTTTGCTATAATCCACATTGTAAAACCCATTAAGTATTTTAAAAACTTCACTGAGCTGACCTCGCAGTCTGCGTGTCTCCAACGGGAAGAGATCAAGATTTCTCCACCGGTCCTCATAGACCCCCTCATTCTTCTAAGCGATGGCAATAAGCTTTGTTTTTTTTTTTTTCTTTTTTTTTTTGTTTCTATGCCCTAGCTTGGTTACTCTTTCCCCAGTCGCTCTAGACCTTTCATGAGTGCTGAGAGAGGAGAGAGAGGAGAGTACGACGGAGAGAGCATGTGCAGTGTGAGTTACTGTACAGTACAATGTATACGGCTGTTAGTATTAGGAAAAGCTTGCAGTCCATCCCATTATATTTTAGACATTTAACAAAAATAAACATACTTGCATCACAATAGTGCTTCTAGGTGTATATATTACAACTTCCAGCTTAGTGATATATTCCTTAACACCTTCATAACCGAGCCGTATTTTCCATTGTATTCTGGCTATGATTAGACAGTTTTATTTAGCTTAGGAAGGTCATGAAGAAATTAAAAGGCTTCAAAGTATCTCGAGGTACCCTTTTAACTACCACAGATCCTTCCTTGGCTATATATAAGCCTCTAGATATTTTTGAAATAATAGAAAAAGTCGTCCTCGGTACGGAAGGGGATAACATTAAAAAACTTTAAAAAAAAATCCATGAATTAATAACAAACACTGAAACGAATTATTTGTAAGTTTAAGAACAACTATAACAACACTAGTAATGGAAATAACAATAATAATAACAATAACAAATAGTGAGCAAATTATAATGATAACATAATGATAATAAAATAAAATAATAATAATAATAATAATAATAATAATAATAATAATAATATCAACAATAATAAAGACAACAACAATAGCTAACACGATCACGTTTCCATTTCCGCTACGGCGTCCAGTTTAACGATCGTTCCTTCACGTATTCGTCCCAATTTTGTCATGATAATAGTGCGTGAAATTACCATAATCATCCGTTCTAATGACACGCCCTACTGACCTCTTCTGACCCGATGCTGACCTGTGACCTGCCCTCAAGTGACATGTGATTAAGGGGGGGGGGGGGGGGGGGGGGGGGTGGGGGGGGGGTTCGGGGGTTGGCCCCTTCTACCTCCCTCGCGTTTAGCCCCAGTAGTGTTGAGATTAAGACGTTCGGCTCATCAGTTTGGCGATTTTTACATGTTTCCTTACGTTGGCCTTACTATTCCTTATATATATATATATATATATATATTATATATATATATATAATATATATATATATATATATTTATACCGGATATATATACAGTATATGCAGTATGTATGGAGTTAGAGAGAGAGAGAGAGAAAGAGAGAGAGAGAGAGAGAGAGAGAGGAAGAGAGAGAGAGAGAGAGAGAGAGAGAGAGAGAGAGAGAGAGAGAGAGAGAGAGAGAGAGAGAGAGAGAGAGAGAGAGAGAGAGAGAGAGAGAGAGAGAGAGAGAGAGAGAGAGAGAGAGAGAGAGAGAGAGAGAGAGAGATCCTAATATTACTTTCCGCTTCATTAAACATTACAACCTGACCCACATAATATACGCTAGGTCGGCTGGAATAACAGGGAAAGAATTACGCCTGCATGTTTAATATCTCTTTACGGCCAGGAAATAAACAAACCCCATTACAACCTGTGAGTATTAATGGCATAACAGTCGGCTGGTGTACATGGTCATCAAATGGTGTGGGATTATTTTTTATTTATTTGTGTATCATTACTTTTTCATGTAGGCTTATCAATTAAGGAGGGATGGGCGTACTTATTTGCTAATTTTTTATATAATTATATAAATTATTTAGTTTCCTCCCTAGACCTCCATCAAAGTTAAAGAAAAAAACCCCAAGACCCTTCTTCAATATATATTTGTACATTTTTCGATAGAAACATTAGTAAATTACACGAAAAGTCTTAATATTGACAAAACAAATGGGGTGAAAGGTCTTAAAATCGCCAAACTAATGGGGCAAATGTCTTGTAATCTCAAAACAAAAAGGGCAAAGCATGAGGAAGAAAGCTGTCCAGAAAAAACTACCATATCACCTTAAAAACGAGATAAACTGGAAATTTGTGTACATTTGAGAGCAAAAAATCGTGTAAAGCATTCACAACTATCATCTTCGATATCCCTAAAATAATAGCAGGCAATTTTAAACATTTTCCCGTATTGAGATCTTTGTCGTTTGGAACATTTTTCCATAGTGAACAGTATACCACACTTCCTCACATTGAACACTTCGCAAACTTGAACATGTCACTGTTTCGAATGGCACACTACTGAAAGCTCAACTCTAACTTCAACACGTCATGCCATTAACCCCTTCAGACTCATATGACGCAGAGGTTGCCAGATTAGCAATAAGAAATAGAGTTCTCTCACTCTTATAATTACCGTACCTCTCCAAAATTAGTTTTCTGCCCACAGCTAACTCAAAGACAACTGCAGAGGTTGACAACTGCAGAGGTAACTAAACTAAAGGTTTCTAAATACCCCTGATGGTAACAAAGGCTTTAAAGTATCCCTAATCGGCTCAAAATCGCGTCATATGTCGGAGAGGGTTAAAGGGGGATGGCGTAATTATTTGCTAATATATTTATTTATAACATACCAAGTTATTCAAATGAAGAATATCAGTTACCTTCTATTTTTCTCATAATAATTCCCATGTAAACAGTGTTCCCTCAACTACGAGGGTGGTGGCAGTAATTAAGTAAATAATTGATCTGTTAACCCCTTATAAATAAGTTTGTAATTGTTTTATTTTTATTGCAGGTAAGAAGACTGGCTACTTCTGGTGTGAACTAACCACGGGTGAGTATCAAGCTGTAAAGCCGGTATCACACGGGAGCTTTTGTAGTCAACATTCGATCATCAACATTTTTCTGGCAACATTTCTGGAATATTTCGCAATGGTATCGATAACTAGACTGAAGGTAGATGAATTTAGGAAATAACTTGTTTTGTAAATGTTGACCTCATAAGCTGCCAGACCAGTGTTGAGGGAAAAAGCGCTTGTGTGATACCTACTTAAGGAAGTTTAGACTGAAGACCTCGATACGTAGCTGAAATTTAATACACCAGCTCATCCATATCTCATGGTACGTTTTGGAGGTTTTTAGGATTTCGTTTATTATCGAGGTGTTTGATTGCTTTTGGCCATTTTCGTACTCTGTGTTTCTTAGATTGCCCTCTAGACTAAAAATCCCACCTCACCAGACCTTCCATTAAGGGGAGATATCCACTTGAGGGACTTTTTTCTGGACCCCTTTCTCCCTCATGTTTAGCCCCGTTGTTTTTAAGATGTTAAGATGTTCGCCCCATTAATTTGGCGATTTTAAGAATTTACGCCCCATTTTGTCAATTTTAAGATCTTTCGTGCCATTTAGGTGTCGATTTTATCCTGGCGAGCGATAGCGAGCCTGTAATTTAAGAGTAATCGGCCTTCGGCCGGGACATTTTTCTACCGAAAAATGTACAAATTCATCTTGAAAGGGGGTCTGGGGGGTGACATTTTAAGCTTGATGGAGATCTAGGGACCAAACTAAAAACCTCCCCTTAAAACTACCGGTACCTATAAACACACCCACAACAATGAGTATAGTTAGATGAATACATATCTTGTCAAAACGTTCCTAGACTATCATAAGTTTGGACACTAAACGTATACATATATTTCTACCAATCATTGTATTAATGGATTCCACGTAATAATTGGACCACCATGTACACATTGGCTATTTTATCCTATTTGGAAGCGTGTTGTGACTGTTGAACGTGACTGAACAATTAGAATAATAAGTTATTGTAGAAGTCGAAGGTCCTTTACAAAACAGGTGTCCCCATCCATATTGAGAGGCCGTCGGATCCAATCTGTTAAGGGGAGGTATTTAGTTTGTTCCCTAGACCTCCATCAAACTTAAAATTACACCCCCTTGAGTCCCTTTCAAGATAAATTTGTACATTTTTCGGTAGAAAAATGTCCCGGCCAAAGGCCGGTTCCTCTTAAATTACAGGCTCGCTATCGCTCGCCAGGATAAAATCGACACCTGAATGGCATGAAAGGTCTTAATATGGGGTGAAAGTTCTTAAAATTGCTAAACTAATGGGGCAAACGTTTTATAATATCAAAAGCAATGGGGCTAAACATGAGGGAGAAAGGGGTCAAGAAAAAAATCCCTCAAGTGGAGATCTCCCCTTAACAGGATACTGTGGCTCTACTTGGCGCCACCGTCGGCCGCCTGGGTGCCACAGTCGGGGACATTGTCGGGGAAGTCGCAGAACTTGCCACCCTGGTTCCACACGGTCCCGGGGGCGCACGGCATCACCTGGTGGGGGGGATAATACATAAATAAATATATATATATATATATATATATATATATATATATATATATATATATATATATATAGTATATGCAAATAAATATATAGACTATATAGACCAAACAATTAACCATTAACCCCTTCAGCACAAATTACTTCTTATCTAGTCAAGCACAAACTACGATAGCGAGCCTGTGATTTTGGAGGAATCGGCCTTCGACTGGGACAGTTTTTCTACCGAAAAATTAACAAATTTATCTCGAAGGGGGGTCTTGAGGATAATTAAGCTTGGTGGAGGTCTGTGATAAATAAATATAATATATTAACCAATGAATCAACCTTACCCCCTTAAGATAATAGGAGACCTAATAAAGCGCCGACGAGCACCCCCTATTAAGGGGAGGTTTCCACTTGAGGGATTTTTTTCTTGACTCCCTTTCTCCCTCATGTTTAGCCCCATTGCTTTTCTAATTTTAAGACTCGCCCCATTATTTTGACGATTTTAAGAACCTTCGACCCATTTCTGTCAATTTTAAGACCTTTCGTGCCATTTAGGTGTCGGTTTTATCCTGGCGAGCGATAGCGAGCCTGTAATTTAAGAGGAACCGGGACATTTTTCTACCGAAAAATGTACAAATTTATCTTGAAAGGGGGTCTAGGGAGTGTAATTTTAAGCTTGATGGAAGTCTAGGGAATCAACTAAAAACCTCCCCTTAAGATAATAGTAGACCAAATTCATCGTCCACGAACACCCTACCTGAGGTCCATACTGGGTGCACTGGATATAGAGGTAGCGGTGGACCGGGTGAGGGTGGAACTCGAACCAGGCATTAAGGCTCTGACACTCCACCTCTGTGCCAGCTATCACCTTACACTTGGGGGCCTCGCACGCCCAAGTGGCACCCATTATCATCATCATCATCACCAGCAAGGAGGTCACGCGGAAGGTCTTGCTGTTGGCCATTGTCGGGGTCTGTAAGGAGATTAGGGATATTATAATTCAGTTTTCAGGTTGTATTAAATTCATATATTTAATTTTATATATATATATATATAATTATACTGTATTTATATAGAGAGAGATAGAGATTTTTTTTTTTTTTTTTTTTTTCCCCCCCCCCAAGGCAGGAGGCAATTAGTAGGTCGTTGCAGTTGGCTGTTTGAGGGGACAGTTGAGAGAGTTTGGAGATAGTGAACTGATGTAATTGTGTTATTGTTTCTGTTAGTTAGGTTAGTTTAGGGACAGACTGACTGCTTGTTATTTCCAGGAGAAGCGGGATGAGGACAAACGGATACTTTACTTTAAATCTGGGTAACACTAAGCGAAATTATTTAGAAAACGATCATGTGAGTACAATCGAAGGGGTACAAATTATCTCAATTAACCCTTTGACTTGCTCATATCTTTCCTAAGTTAAATATAATCTCCGAATGATAGCTAGGATAAAAGAAAGGTGGTCTCGTATACTGGAAGTGGTAATTTTTGTTTTCTATGTGATTGAGGGAGGCAAAAGGCATAGTTGAAAGAGTGACAGGGCCAAAATCAAGGGACGTTCAAGCCAAAATGCCTGGACACACGGAGTTTGAAGCAATTTAAGTCATAGGAAGCGGGAAAAATTGATTCTGGGAGAGAGTTCCAGAGCTGTTGAGTAGTGGAAATTGCTATATATACACACTGGTCGTAAAGTCAGGGTCCTTCATTGAGTTTCTGTTTAGGTGGTCAAAGTCTATGTACTATAGGTAGCGAAAACTCAAAAGGGTCTAGAGCAAACTGGCTGTAAATATCCACATCTTTTTCCTGGTGGACTCTTCCCAAATGATGGCAACGTCAGCCCGATTGCTTTCATTCATTTCGAGTTATAAGAAGTTAAGGGGTCAAGAGTGTTGTCAAGTTGACTGGCGCTACCTTTTATTCTATAGGAGCAGAGAGGTCTTGTGTTCGTGTAAATAGCCTGTGCTGTGATCAACGCTTAGATAGCACTCGTAACTTGTAACGTTAAGGGGAGGTTTTTAGTGTGTTTCCTAGACTTCCATCAAGCTTGAAATTACACCCCCTTGACCCCCTTTCAAGATAAATTTGTAAATTTTTCGGTAGAAAATTTCCCGACCAAAGGCCGGTTCCTCTTAAATTACAGGCTCGCTATCGCTCGCCAGGAAAAAAATCGACACCTAAATGGGACGACAGGTCTTAAAAGTTATATAAATGGGGTGAAATGTCTTAAAATCGCCAAACTAATGGGGCGAACGTCTTAAAGTCTCAAAAGCAATGGGGCTAAACATGAGGGAGAAAGGGGTAAAGAAAAAAATCCCTCAAGTGGAGATCTCTCCTTAATGTGTCTAGTATTCATACGTTAATCTTCAAGTACATTGCTCGAATAATTATCCTGAATTAATCCAAAATAATAAAGGAACAACTTGAGATGGTTATAATAATAATAATAATAATAATAATAATAATAATAATAGTTCTTAAAGCTAGTGCATGCTAAGCTAGCTAAGGATAGCTCAATAAGGCCGATTAGGCGTATTTCCATTGGGGTCCTGTACTACTACCCCATCCCTTTGCTCATGAGGGATGGTAACGACTCAGTGCTTGTGAAAAATCTTTAATGCGCCGAGCGTGGGCGCGAACCCGGGCCTTCTGGGTGGAAGTCCGAGACGCTAGTCACTACACCAAGCGAGCCACCAAGCCACCAAGCGGCCATATGGAACGTATGGAAAGCGAGAGAATGACTAAGAGGGTGTACGAGAGCGAGGGGGTGGGACAGAGGGGGAGAGGTAGATCGAATATGAGGTGGAAGGATGGAGTGAGGAACTACATGAACGAAGGCGGTGCTGGTGGGGGGGGAGGGGCGTCGACTGACTGGGGACAGAGGTGCATGGGGGCGGTTCGTTCGTGGCCACCCCTTCGGGGATCACGGCGTCAGGCAATAGATAGATAGAATAAAGCAATATTTGAATAAGCTCAAGGGGAGGTATTTAGTTTGTTCCCTAGACCTCCAGCAAGCTTAAAATTACACCCCCTTGAGTCCCTTTCAAGATTAATTTGTACATTTTTCGGTAGAAAAATGTCCCGGCCGAAGGCTTTCCTCTTAAGTTACAGGCTCGCTATCGCTCGCCAGGATAAAATCGACACCTGAATGGGACGAAAGGTCTTAAAATGGGGTGAAAGTTCCTAAAATCGCCAAACTAACGGGGCGAACGTTTTAGAATATCAAAAGCAATGGGGCTAAACATGAGGAAGAAAGGGGTCAAGAAAATAATGCCGCTAGTGGAGATCTCCCCTTAACAAATGTAGTCGTTCTACAATATGTAATTGGACACACACAAACCACTACTGCACCTTGGCTATCTAGCTGTGCAGCGATGGGAGAAATAGGTCTTATTTCGCTCGAGATATAGGTCTTATTTCGCTCGAGATATAGGTCTTATTTCGCTCGAGATATAGGTCTTATTTCGCTCGAGATATAGGTCTTATTTCGCTCGAGATATCTCCTACTGTAGTCAACTCCACTGGATATCACTCACTTATATTGCCAGACAATGATAGCCAAAGCATTTCCTGGACGCGTCACTACAGCCGGTATCACACGAGCGCTTTTTCACTCAATATTTATCCTCAACACTGGTCTGGCAGCTTATGAAGTCAAAATTTAGAATATTTCGGTCACCTAAATTCATCTAGCAACAGTCTAGTTTCCAATACCAGTGCAAGATATTGCAGAAATGTTGCCAGAAAAATGTTGATCATCGAATGTTGACTATAAATACTCTCGTGTGATACCGGCTTCAGCTGGGGAATGTATACCAAAGTCATTACTTACCTAGACTCGATAAAACACTGGGTTATCGGAGATGTGACGACGGTAGTTTTACCGTGACGTGTGATTGCCACCTGATAAGAGCCTGATAAAGCCTTTTGGACTCACAACTTAAGGGGAGACGAGTCGCTTTTCTAGACCACCTTCTCCCTCATCTTTAGACCCATTAGTTTGGCGATTTTATGAACTTTCGCCCCATTTCTGTCAATTTTAAGACCTTTCCTGCCAATTAGGTCTCGATTTTTTCCTGGCGAGCGATAGCGAGCCTGTAATTTAAGAGGAATCGGCCTTCAGCCAGGACATTTTTCTACCGAAAAATTCACAAATTTATCTTGAAAGGGGGTCTAGGGGCTTTCATTTTAAGCTTGATGGAGGTCTAGCGAGGAAAATCGAAAAATAATAAATAAATACAAAAAATTTACCAAAAAATTAAGGATCTCTCCTCTAAAGCCTATTTTTTCCCCGAACCACCAGTTAATTGAAAGATAAGAATATTGGTTGAGTATGTGTGAATATTGGTTGAGTATGTGTGAATATTGGTTGAGTATGTGTGAATATTGGTTGAGTATGTGTGAATATTGGTTGAGTATGTGTGAATATTGGTTGAGTATGTGTGAATATTGGTTGAGTATGTGTGAATATTGGTTGAGTATGTGTGAATATTGGTTGAGTATGTGTGAATATTGGTTGAGTATGTGTGAATATTGGTTGAGTATGTGTGAATATTGGTTGAGTATGTGTGAATATTGGTTGAGTATGTGTGAATATTGGTTGAGCATGTGTGAATATTGGTTGAGTATGTGTGAATATTGGTTGAGTATGTGTGAATATTGGTTGAGTATGTGTGAATATTAGTTGAGTATGTGTGAATAATGGTTGAGTATGTGTGAATATTGGTTGAGTATGAGTGAATATTGGTTGAGTATGTGTGAATATTGGTTGAGTATGTGTGAATATTGGTTGAGTATGTGTGAATATTGGTTGAGTATGAGTGAATATTGGTTGAGTATGTGTGAATATTGGTTGAGTATGTGTGAATATTGGTTGAGTATGTGTGAATATTGGTTGAGTATGTGTGAATATTGGTTGAGCATGTGTGAATATTGGTTGAGTATGTGTGAATATTGGTTGAGTATGTGTGAATATTGGTTGAGTATGTGTGAATATTGGTTGAGCATGTGTGAATATTGGTTGAGTATGTGTGAATATTGGTTGAGTATGTGTGAATATTGGTTGAGTATGTGTGAATATTGGTGTGAATTATGATAGTACCGGTATAACAGTAACGCATTGTAGTGTAATGACAAATGATGAATAATTATAATGCTCCTAATTCTTTAAGGGGAGGTTTCTAGTTTGTTTCCTACTCCTCCAGCAATCTTAAAATTTCACCCCCTTGAGCCCCTTTCAAGATAAATTTGTACATTTTTCGGTAGAAAAATGTCCCGGCCGGAGGCCGGTTCCTCTTAAATTACAGGCTCGCTATCGCTCGCCAGGATAAAATCGACACCTTAATGGCACGAAAGGTCTTAAAATTGACAGAAATGGGTTGAAAGTTCTTAAAATCGTCAAAATAAAGGGGCGAACGTCTTAACATTAGGAAAACAATGGGGCTAAACATGAGGGAGAAAGGGGTCCAGAAAAAAATGCCTCCAGTAGAAACCCCCCCTTAAACAGAGAGTGAACACAGTAGAATCAAATATATATGTTATTAATTATTTATTATCTTTAATTATGTTAATTATATATGGCATGTCAATTATTATAATTATATAACTGTGTTCACTTTAAAATATAAGAGAGTTTCACATGTGCCCAATCCCGAAAGGGGTTGAAATAGGGGAGCTATCACCCTTTCTAGGGCCTTTCCTACCTGATGCTGAGAGGATTGGGTTCTAGTCATGGGGTGATGGGCTGGTCTATCAGAGTGAGAGTTGAGCGTTCTCTGCTATACCCATAGCTTACTCTGACTGTTCCTTTTACTTATATATTTTCTAGATCTCAAGTGGCGGCATCTTTTCCGTGGATTGACCTCTTTACTGCCAACCTAGAGGTTCTAGGTTGGCAGACTGGGAGCCAAAGCGTCACATTTTTCCTTTGCCTTCATTATTGTTAAGGGGCACAGGGCCTTGAGTGGAGCTTCGGTGTCCCGGGCGTTTCTGCAGCCTCCTCAGCTCCTCGCCTGGGAGCGGCTTCGGTCACCTAGGCATTTTTAGTGGTAAAGCAGGGAGGGTATTGTGGGGGTGCTTGGTTTTGCCCTTCGCTTGCTCGAGACCTTGGGGCTGTTCGGTCAGACAGCCTGGAGAACAGCAACAACAACAACAACAACAACTCATATTAACCCTTTCCTCATTATTAAGATAGTTCTCATTTTCAGGTAGCTATCGTTAGACTATTTTTCTTACCTTAGGAAGGATCTGTGGAAGTTAGGGAGTTGTTTGAGATAGCTTAGATAGTTTTTCTCCGGTAGATTCTTAAAAGTCCTTCATCAGCTAAAGCCAATCGTCTATTGATAGCCAGAACAAAATAAAATTAAAGTGCGTCCCGGAATACTGAGAGGGTTAAGTGTCACTCAGATTGAAGAGTATTAGTGTTCCATCATCATCATCACTTCCGACATCTTGTTTTCCTCCCGGTAAACAATAATACAAATACTAGGTGTCAATGATTGTGTTTTCTATGTCTGGATAACCATTCTATAAACAAAGTATCAGTATAAACACATATCACTCTCGCTGTGAGTAATATTTAGTGACAAACCCGAAATAGTGCTACCGTGAATCACTAGTTATGGTGTTACTCATGCTGCTTGCAACCCATTCTGCACTGGTGTTACTCATGCTGCAACCCATTCTGCACTGGTGTTACTCATGCTGCAACCCATTCTGCACTGGTGTTACTCATGCTGCAACCCTTTCTGCACTGGTGTTACTCATGCTGCAACCCATTCTGCACTGGTGTTACTCATGCTGCAATCCTTTCTGCACTGGTGTTACTCATGCTGCAACCCTTTCTGCACTGGTGTTACTCATGCTGCTTGCAACCCATTCTGCACTGGTGTTACTCATGCTGCAACCCATTCTGCACTGGTGTTACTCATGCTGCAACCCTTTCTGCACTGGTGTTACTCATGCTGCTTGCAACCCTTTCCACTGGGTCTCGTCTATTTACTTTTATTCTAGCTATATCTATGCGATTTTATGTAGTTTAAGAAGGATCTCTGGTAGTAAAAAGGGTTAAGTGAGATAGTTCGAAGCCTGTTAATTGCTGGAGGTCTTTTTTTAAACTGAATGTAAGCGTCTAATGATAGCCACAATAAATGTAACCGGTACTTAAGTGATTGCTGACCATAGTACTGCACTGCAAAAGTTTGAACACATATACGATACTTGTTATATATATATATATATATATATATACAGTTTATATAATTAGTCGTAACTCTATTAGTGCCATACCATACCCATGTTAACCGTATAAGTAAAACAACCCTACGTCCCTCTCTGTATTATAATATTATATCTTCGAATAGTTTTCACTTTCTTGGTCTACCTTAATGCTTAAATATTTTATAATTTTAAATATTTATTATTATTATTATTAGTAGTAGTAGTAGTAGTAGTAGTAGTAGTAGTATATATATATATATATATATATATATATATATATATATATATATATATATATATATATATATATATATATATATATATATTATTTATATTATTTATTTTATTTATTTATTTTGTATGGCGAGGCCATAGAATGCCTATCTTCTTATCTTTCAATCATTTCACATTTTGGCAGAGATAATCTTGTTACTTTCAACGCCTCCAAGACCCAGTTTCTCCATCACAATCTTCCACAAGACAATCTACTATTCCTCAACAATACACAACTCAACTCTTCATGTTCTCTCAACATTCTAGGTGTATCTTTTTCATCTGACATTTCTTGGAAAAAATCATATTACCACTCTTGCTAAAGCAGCTTCCTAAAAGTTAGGTATGCTTAACCGTCTCCGTGGGTTCTTTACTCCCACACAGCTTCTAGCTCTGTATCGGGGAACAGTGCGCCCCAGTATTGAGTATTGTTAGCATGTGGGGAGGCTCCATCCATACCGCATTTCTCGAACGAGTAAAATCAAAAGCATTTCGCCTCATCAGTTCGCTTCCTCTTATTAGTTGCCTACAATCTCTTTCTATACGCCACAATGGTGCATCCGTTTCCCTCTTCTAGCGCTATTACAACGATCAGTGTTCTTCAGAGCTCTCTCAGTGTATACCCAATCCCTTGCGGTGAGTGCGAAACACCTGCCTTTCAACACAGTCCCACTCCTATTTTGTCCAGCTTTCTAACCCAAGAATTGGCCAATTTTCTCTTGTCTTTCTTCTACTCAACAAGAGAACTATGGAAGTCTCCTTCAATCAATCTTCCCTTCATCCTGTGTCTTAGACTGCTTTAAACTTCGCGTGTCCAGGCATTTTGACTCCAACTACCCTTGAATTTGGCTCTGTCACTCTCTTAACTTTGAGGGAGACACTTGTCACAGGCAACCTGCCTTTTGTTTCCTCCATACACACACACACACACACACACACACACACACACACACACACACACATATATATATATATATATATATATATATATATATATATATATATATATATATATATATATATATATATATACTGTATATAATTATATATATGTATATATATATACCGGGATATATTTATATATATACACTATACAGTATATATATATATATATATATATATATATATATATATATATATATATATATATATATATATATCATATATACACGGTTCTTTGGCTTTCTCTCTTATACATGGATATTCTATCATTAGTTTATCTTGCTCGCCCTTTCTGTAACATACTTTATCATACTGATACAGAAATTGATAACATTATTTCACCTTCGTAAAGTATGGTTTTTCTTATACGAACATGGTGATCTCTGCATGATTATATTTATTTTATATCTATTATGTTTTGTATATAATTAAATATATTAGCCTTTTCTCTTCAAACTCAGTCTATAGTTAAATCTTTTTGGATGGACATAATGAAGAGATTCTTAATAATACATAAAACACATATTGTATTGATCAAAGCTTTATTCATTATTTACTTCATTAATTAAATGTATTTCACATTTGATATGATTAAAACATGTCCTGTGGTGCTGAGTGTGAAGCTGAATGGATGTTTATTGTTGATCCAATCGTTTGCTGCATTTCGACATTCGGACCAGGACCATTTCGCCTCCATCCACTTCGCCTCATATCTTTAATTTACATTAATTTATTACTAACTGGAATCAATAATCGGCTCAATGAAATACACAAATGATGATGATAATAATTATATAATATAAATCAAGTATTATATATTGAGTTAGGTAAAATATCATCAGTTTAGGAGTTTTAGGAGAGGTGGCGAAGTGTTCTTGAACCGAGGGGTCCAGGTTCCACTATAGCAGCAGCAGCACGTCGGGTGAAAGCTGTTGGATAGGAAAACAACAATTAATATTTTGCACATTTATGTTACAGGGGGTCATTGGTTGGGTGGTTTGAGAGAGAGAGAGAGAGAGAGAGAGAGAGAGAGAGAGAGAGATTACATTATTGAAAACTATTTTGTGTTCATTTATCTATCGATTCAATATTGTTAATAATATTTGAATGAAATAATTCTGTTTTCAAAATCATATATTATATTACAGTATATAGAAGTCTTACGTTATAACCTTTTATTCAGTGTTGTAGGATAAACTGCAATGTGGTCACATATTACAATACAAGTCATTAGTTGCTTAACAAATCTATATGTCATTAGTTCACAATACGGTACCTTAGCTACATATTCAGTATTGCAAATTATAATCCAATTAGGCATTATCTACCATACATTAAGACCAACTTCTACTTATTTGTGTTTAATCGATACATTTTTAAGATATGTAAGGTATATATATTAATTGTATGTACAGTATGTTATGAAATACATACATTGAAGTTGAACTTACTTATGGTTGTTGAGCGGTGTGGGTCAGACTCAGGGGTGGGTAGCCGCAGACGTTGGCCTCCTGGTACCACAACAGTCCTTCAGGGCAACTCATTACCTGGTGGAGAGGGAACAATTTAATGTAGGATCAGATCTAGGCTAGGGAGGATTAGGCTTCATCGTGTAATAGTTATACTACTACTACTACTACTAGGCTACAACTACTACTACTACTACTTTTTTATATGTGGGTGAGTGAGACAAAAGGCAGAGCTGCCTGTAGCGAGTGCCTCCCCCCAAATTGAAAGAGTGACTAATCAATGTGTCTGCTATAACCAAACCTATACCTTGATTGTGTAATGGTTAGAGTGTTTAAAATCTGTATGTGTTAACTCAGGTTCGAATCTCGGTCGGATCACATGCATTTATTAATTTCGTTGGGAGTTGTTTGATGTGTGCAGTGAATTTAATCAATTAGATAACCAAACCCACACCTATGAACAGGTATTTAACTAATCAATGTGTCTGCTATAACCAAATCCCTACCTGTGGACCGTAGAGGGTGCATTGGACGAAGAGGTTGTTTTGGGTGGGGTGGGGATGGTACTCGAACCAGGCGCTGTTGCTCTTACACACCACCTCATGCCCATCAATCACCTTACACAGGGGAGCTTCACAGGCCAGGCTAGTTCCCACCAACACCACCAGGAGGCAGCACACGAAGGAGAAGATGTGTTGTTTGGTCATGGTGGTGATTGAAGAGGTCGTAATGTGTGAGCTGGTAACTTGTGGGGTCTCTTTGGGGTGACTCCTTCCTTTGGTAATGGCTGTCTTCGGGTCTTCGCCTGTTTATATACCCATTACAAAGTCACAGGGATATCCAACGCGCGTCATTGGGGTCACAGGCAGTAATCTTGAGGTATTTATAACCAATTAAACGTGTAATCTCGGGAGGTATTTATAAGGAAAAAGCGTGTAATCTTAGAAGTCTTTATTGTCCTCCATTTTCTTGGTTATCGGGAATTAGGAGATTGCTGCCTGTGACGTTCTGCTTGGGCCAGATTAAGGGATTTACGCAATACTTGCTCTATATTAAGACCAACAGGTAACCAAGAGATAAGGTGGATGATACTTATCGTGTGTCCTAGTACTGGGGTGACGGGAAACGCTCCCTTGGTTACCCGTTGCGTACCATTCTGTGTGTGGTATCCCAGGTTCGAATCCCGGTGGATCACATGCTTTCATTAATTTAATTGGTGGTGTTTGGTGATGGAGTGAAATTAATAACAATAGATTAATCTCTCTCTCTCTCTCTCTCTCTCTCTCTCTCTCTCTCTCTCTCTCTCTCTCTCTCTCTCTCTCTCTCTCTCCATTATCTCTACAATAACAAAACTTCCACATATGCGAGGACAAGATTCGCAACCCAGATCAGCCATTAGGTCAGTTATAATGTCCCATGGTATCTATCAAGCTCACTATCTATCTATCTATATGCTCAGGCCCAATCCCCACTTTTCCTAATTTTGTTTGTATTGTTATTTTCTATTGTATTTTATTGTATTATTTGTTTGTTTTGTTTGTATTGAGGGTGGCCGATCAATCTCACTGGTAAGTCAATATATGAGGGCATTATATCGCCTACTTTTCCCGGCAATATTTCTAGAATGTTTTTGTAATGGTATTTGCAACTAGGCTTACAATACAGGGTGGCACTGAATGCGGCTACCCATTGGGCAAACATTACTAACGCTGTCTTTCTCTACATTTGTATAGCTAAGCGGTACGGTAGGCTGTGTGAGTCGGCCTAAGGATATATTGGTGTAACAATCATTATTTTCACAACCATTGTATACATTGCCTTTTATAATACACCATTACACGAAGAATAGGCAGTAGAAGCATCTGGTGGCATATTAGTAATACTACAACTCACTTGTCTTGAAATACAGTGAGAACAAATTCCAACACATTTCTTATGCTGGAGACCACCTTCCTATTTAGTAATTGTATGTTAAGGCTTGCTTTTGTTTACCTGATGCATTTCAATAAATTCGGCTAACCTGCTGCCAGATGGCTGTACGTCTTTCCTGCCACTATCACTTCCCCCGAGACAGACGCTGAGTGGGGAATCTTGTCGTTAACTATAGTATATTTGTTATTATTACAATGTGAATGCTTTCTGCACACATCTTTTAATAGCAGAGTTACTATACTTTGCCAAATTTTACTCCTACCCTAGCATTCCCACCCTTTCACTCCCAAACAAGCCTTAATAATATACCTTATGTAACCTTCGAGCCAACCTAGAACCCCTCAGCCCACAAACCCTCACCCCATCTCGTCGCCAAGGCTGTATTACCCCCACACAATTTCATCCGCGTCTCCCTCTGGCCCGGACAAGTATTGGGCGGGGGATCAACATAAACTCTACCTTAATTGTATTAGATTGGTTTACCTGCGGCAGGTAACTGTCTCACGGCCATCCTGGAGAGAGAGAGAGAGGGAGGGAGGTGGATGGAGGAACAGGGTTTTGGGTGGAGAGGTGGAAGGGCGGGGTTGTGGGTGGAGAGATGGAATGGTGGTGGGGATTTGGGTGGAGAGGGGGAAGGGTGGGGTGGTGGGTGGACAGGTGGAAGGGTTGGGTGGTGGGTATAGATGTGGAAGGGTGGAGTAGTGGGTGGTGGGTGGACAGGTGAAAGGGTGGGGTGGTGGGTGGATGGGCAAGGTGGAGAGGTGGGGTGGGTGTGTGGAGAGGTGGTGGGTGCATGGGGAAGGTGGGGTGGTGAGATGGAAGGGTGGAGTGGTGGGTGGAGAGATGGAAGGGTGGGGTGGTGGGTGGGGGGAAGGTTGGGGTGGGTGGGGTGGTGGGTGGAGGTGGAAGGGTGGGGGGTGGTGGGTGAAAGGGTGGGGTGATGGGCGGAGAGATGGAAGGGTGGGGTGGTGGGTGGTGGAGATGGGGTGGGGTGGTGGGTGAGATGGGAAGGGTGGGGTGGTGGGAGAGATGGAAGGTGGGGGTGGTGGGTGGAGAGATGGAGGGTGGGGGGGTGGGTGGAGATGGAAGGGTGAGGGTGGTGGGTGGAGAGAGTGGATGGGTGGTGGTGGGTGGAGAGATGGAAGGGTAGGTGGTGGGTGGAGAGATGGAAGGGTGGGGGTGGTGGGTGGAGAGATGGAAGGGTGGGGGGGGGTGGTGGGTGGAGAGATGGAAGGGTGGGGGGGTGGTGGGTGGAGAGATGGAAGGGTGGGGGTGGTGGGTGGAGAGATGGATGGGTGGGGGTGGTGGTGGAGAGATGGATGGGGGGGTGGGGGGGGGTGGAGAGATGGAAGGGTGGGGGTGGTGGGTGGAAGGGTGGGGTGATGGGCGGAGAGATGGAAGGGTGGGGTGGTGGGTGGAGAGATGGAAGGGTTGGGTGGTGGGCGGAGAGATGGAAGGGTGGGGTGGTGGGTGGAGAGATGGAAGGGTTGGGTGGTGGGGGGAGAGATGGCAGGGTGGGTGGAGAGGTGGAAGGGTGGGTGGAGAGATGGAAGGGTAGGTGGTGGGTGGAGAGATGGATGGGTGGGTGGAAGGGTGGGTGGAGAGATGGAAGGGTGGGGGTGGTGGGTGGAGAGATGAAAGGGTGGGGGTGGTGGGTGGAGAGATGGAAGGGTGGGGTGGTGGGTGGAGAGATGGAAGGGTGGGGGTGGTGGGTGGAGAGATGGAAGGGTGGGTGGTGGGTGGACACAATATTGAATAACACTCGATGGCAACACTGAGTAGCGTTGATACTAATAGTTATTATAATGTGACACTTATTAATGGTATGATATTTATTAATGAAGCCAGCCTCATTATGCAACACACTATTATATACTTCATTATAAATACCTCCTCGGATATCCACACTCATTGGACTATTTCACTCGATACTCCTAATATGCTACACATTTACGACGTGGTGTAGTGAATTAAATGCTCGGACACTCGTTCTGAATGTCGGAGGTTCGATCCCGGCTGAGCGTATTCAATTTTGTTTTTATCTCACGTGTATTTGTGATATATATTCTAATTTTATTAATTTCACTCCAACACAAAACACCTCCCAAAGAAATTAATGAAAGTAAGTATGTGAAAGCGAGAGAATGACTAAGAGGGTGTACGAGAGCGAGGTGGAGGGACAGAGAGGGAGAGGTAGACCGAATGAGAGGTGGAAGGATGGAGTGAGGAAGTACATGAACGAAGGCGGTGCTGGTTGGGGGGAGGGGCGTCGACTGACTGGGGACAGAGGTGCATGGGGGCGGTTCGTTCGTGGCCACCCCTTCGGGGATCACGGTATCAGGCAATAGATAGATAGATAGTATGTGATCCACCGGGATTCGAACCTGGGTTACCACATACATATGTTGAACACCCTAACCATTACACCATCAAGGTGTCATGGTTTTATATGATACCGGTACTCTCAACTCTCAGCTTGGTGTTAGCCTATACGTCGCTCCACCAGGGCATCCGGCGTATGTATATTCTTGGAATTTGGCACCATCTTAAGGGAGCCCACCTCGCTTTTTTTCTCTTTCTCTCCCTCTCTCTTTGGCTTGTATCCATTCGGCCCCATTCAGCCTACTGTTTTAGGACGTTTGCCCCCAACCAGGTGTCAATATTTTCCTGGCGAGCGGTAGCGAGCCAGCATATATATAATTTTTGTTTTGACAGCAAGCTAAATTTGTACATTTTTCGATAGAAAAATGTGTCCGGCGAAGCCGGATTTCTCCATACAATGCTGGCTTGCTATCGCTCGCCAGGAAGAAATCGACACCTGGATGGGGATAAACGTCTTAAAACAGTTGGCTGAATGGGGCCGAATGCATACATGCCAGAAAAGAAAAAAAAAGGAGAGAAAGAGAAAAAAAAGCCGATGACCTTAAAAAGGAGAGAAAGAGAAAGAAAAAAAGCCGGTGACCTTAAAAAGCCGGTGACCTTAAAGTAGAAACTCCCCAATAAGTAAATAAACCAACACCAAAGGGAGCGTTTATGTGACTTAAGGGGAGATATCCACTTGAGGGTCTTTTTTCTTGACCCCTTTCTCCCTCATGTTGCTTTTAAGATTTTAAGAACTTTCACCCCATTTCTGACAATTTTAAGACCTTTCGTGCCACTTAGGTGTCGAATTTTCCCTGGCGAGCGAAAGCGAGCCTGTAATTTAAGAGGAACCGGCCTTCGGCCTGGACATTTTTCTACCGAAAAATGTACACATTTATCTTGAAAGGGGGTCAAGGGGGTTTAATTTTAAGTTTGATGGAGGTTAAGGTAATAAACTAAAAACCTCCCCTTAACCCTCTGAGGATCGATGACGCACTTCTTGTTTGGTTTTCTGGCTATTATTAGACGATTTTATTCAAGTCAGGAAGCGTATATGGAAGCCAGAGGGTTGATTGAGATAGTATTCACCCTTTTATTACCCACAGATCCTTCCTAAGCTGCATAAAATCGTCTAATGATAGCCCAAATAAAACTGCTAAAACGCGTCAGAGCTTCAAGGGGTTAATTTATAATCGCAATACTCCACATTTTGGCCGAGGTGAAAACTATAATAATTGTGTGGCCTTTATTATGGTACTGGAGTCCAGGGTTGAATTAAAACACCAGCATATAAGGCACATTATGAGAGATATTATTTTAATTACTTTGGTGCTAGCGTTACAGTGTGTGTGTGTGTGTGTGTGTGTGTGTGTGTGTGTGTGTGTGTGTGTTGTGTGTTGTGTGTTGTGAGTTGTTAAGTGTGCAACGGGTTGGGTTGTTTGTATGTGGGGAAGATAAGTGTGTTTGTGTGTGTAGAATGTCTGTATGTGTGTGTGTGTGTGTGTGTGTGTGTGTGTGTGTGTGTGTGTGTGTGTGGAATGTCTGTGTGTGTGTGTGTGTGTGTGTGTGTAGAATGTCTGTGTGTGTGTGTGTGTTGTGAGTTGTTAAGTGTGCAATGGGTTGGGTTGTTTGTATGTGGGGAAGATAAGTGTGTTTGTGTGTGTAGAATGTCTGTGTGTGTGTGTGTGTGTGTGTGTGTGTGTGTGTGTGTGGAATGTCTGTGTGTGTGAGTATTGTATTTTACTGTTTTTGTTTTGTTACCCATACATTATATATATATAAATATTGTATATACTTTAGGTAACTGTTTCAAACTTTATTTATAGATATTTACCATATTATATTTTTCATACCCAATAGTAAAAATTATTAGTTACACTTTTTGGGGAAATGACACTTAATATATAGCACAGTACATTTTATTTACATTATATCAAAACTTTATATGTATATTGTTCAAACATAGTGTTATATATGTGTACTCGGCAATACCATTGTTCGCTTCACTAAAGTTTGAGGCATGCACTAGAACAATCAAGTCATGCAAACACATTGATATTGACACCCCCACACGCACCTACACCATTCCTATCATGCATACTGTACTACTAACACTTCTCAGAATACGGTGTGCGGCCATATTTTACAGTATACTGTATATATATACTGTATATATATATATATATATATATATATATATTATCTCACAAGCGCATGCGAGTTACATAAATAACTGTTTCTGAACCCACCAAGATTCGATTCACGAGCATCAGAATGACGTCCCACTCGGCCACGGCGTTCAACATTCAGGCAACCCATATTTTGTATTGATAGGAAGAAGGGGTCGCCTTACCACGACATAAAGGTCCATATTTGCAAAGCATAATTACACGAGTTTTACACTTGGCGCCGTGTGTGTGTGTGTGTGTGTGTGTGTGTGTGTGTGTGTGTGTGTGTGTGTGTGTGTGTGTGTGTGTGTGTGTGTGTGTGCACTCACCTAATTGTAGTATACAGGATTTGAGTTTTTAGGCTCGTATTGTCCCGCCTCCAAAGATTCTGTTATCTAATTTGGCTTAAATACACACTATTGCACTATTTACACACTACGTGCAGTGTGTGTGTGTGTGTGTAAGTACGGTGAAAACATTCAGAAACTTCAGCTCACATACCAACTACGTGCAGTACAAACACTTGAGTTTAATAGTCATCTGTAAGTACACTATAAGAAAGTACTACTGTGCAAACGTTTGCTTTATTCCATATGCAACCTAAATTCTTGCATATATTTGTTTATCTATAAAAAAAAATATATATACCATGTTATTGATATCAGGCATATTTTCCAGGTGTACTTCTCACACATTCCAGTTAGCACATACTCGAATATAGTTTTCATTGTATTAATTGTTCAGTATTTTAAGATTCGAACTCCCCTCAATCCGAAAAAGATCTTTCGGCTATCCCGTTGGGGATGGGTTGTAAAATGAACACTCAATTGTTATACAAATGGTACACATAAATAGTGTTAAACTCGTGTATGTATTGTAGATTGAATAAATAAACTAATGAACACATGCCATTTATGTTACAGTTATGTGATAAAATGTTTACATTGTAATCTCTGTCTCCTCGAACTATCCCACTATCAGAGCCTTCACCTTTGCTATCCTTTCCTTCCACTTTATCAGGTTGTGTTAGCCTATACGTCGTTGCACCAGTACATCCAGCGGTACAGTATATCGGTTGGAATTCGGTACCATCTCAGTCGCCAAAGGTCGCATGTGACCTCAATGTTTGGTAGAATACCTAAGTTAAGAGACTATTATTTCTGTTATTGTTATTAATATTATCATTATTAGGGTTTCAAGCCTACGGAGGGGAACCCCCATTGAAATAGTTCAGATTATAATTTTAATTATATATTTACTAGTTTTTGTGTATATATTCTTCCAAATTATTCTTGCCTATCCGTGTTTACGCAGTAACTCCGGAACCGATTGTCGAATCGCCACCAAACATTAAGGGGAGGTCTCCACTCGAGGGATTTTTTTCTTGACCCCTTTCTCCCTCATGTTTAGCCCCATTGATTTTGATATTATAAAACGTTTGCCCCATTAGTTTAGCGATTTTAAGAACTTTCACCCCATATTAAGACCTTTCGTGCCATTCAGGTGTCAATTTTATCCTGGCGAGCGATAGCGAGCCTGTAATTTAAGAGGAACCGGCCTTTGGCCGGGACATTTTTCTACCGAAAAATGTATAAATTGATCTTGAAAGGAACTCAAGGGGGTGTAATTTTAAGTTTGATGGAGGTCTAGGGAATCAACTAAATACCTCCCCTTAACACAAGGTGCGTTTAAATATTGAACAACTTTTAATTTAGAGTACTAAAAATCCAAAATGCATTTCTGCAATTTTTAGACGTCAATATTGTCTTTCTCACTTTATAGGACATTATTGTCTTTTGGTGTATTGACTCCTCTACCATTGTCACTCCTCTACCATTGTCACTCCTCTACCAATCCCCCACAAATATTATAGAACATGGTGTTACCCTGCACATTGTTTTCTGGCGGCCATCTTGAAAGTGCCTCAAATTCACTTTAAAATCCATAGCTGGAAACTACACAGATGATCAACACTATATTGTGTAGTTGGGTGCGGTTCGTGATTCTGAATATGTTGGTACCGGTACCAAATACACATTGGTGGAATAGTTTTGTCGCAGCATTGAAAAAACTGCATATTAATGTTAAATTTAAAAATCTTCTAGTCAACTTCCACAATTGTTATATAGTCTTTGAAGTTTTTCACCGAATTCCCCTAGTGTTGCTTCATAGACTTTGCAACAACAAAATTCAGATCCGTTGATGTTTGTTTGGGCCACTCTATAATACCTTTGTGTCGTTTCCAGCAACAAGAATCTAAAACATCCTACCTATAAACACAGCAAAAAATAACAATAATTCAGATTATCCTTATGTGAATGGCAAATAATTGAATAAGGATTTCAAAAATGTCTTACTTTTACAATACCTACTGAAATAATGATTATATGGACTAACAAAGTTTTATTGCCAAAAACAATTGCCCGTGTGACCTCACCTTGACCCCGTTAGTACGAATGTATGCTTACATTGACCTTATGTGCCCAGCATAATTATAATTTAGGCATTCAGTATTACTCCATCCCACACCTAACTCACTGACATAACGTAATATAACCAAAGTTTGAACAAATGTTACTAGAGTTATGTTCGAAGTTAGAAATTAACTCTAATATCTGCGTGCGCACCCTACTCAACACTCCTTCCTTTCGAGTTTACAGAGAGAACCTTCAGATGCGTGAGTGTCTACGGAGAGAGAGAGAGAGAGAGAGAGAGAGAGAGAGAGAGAGAGAGAGAGAGAGAGAGAGAGAGAGAGAGAGAGAGAGAGACCTAGGGCGAGAGTCAGAGAGAGAGAGAGAGAGAGAGAGAGAGAGACCTAGGGCGAGAGTCAGAGAGAGAGTGAGAGAGAGAGAGAGACCTAGGGCGAGAGTCAGACCTAGAGCCCGAGGGAGCAAGAGCGAGAGAGAGAAGGGGGGGAGGGGGGTGGCTGTCATGCAAAGTGTGGACACATTAGTAAATTAAAGTTAATCTGACCACACCACTGTCTGCTGTATCTGCCTTCAAACATAACAGTGTGTGTGGGTGTCTCTCTGTCTGTCTGTGTGCGTGTGTGTGTGTCTGTCTCTCTGTCTGTCTGTCTGCCTTGCTAATAAGGGGGCCTCCCAGAAGCTGGGAGTGCTCAACCGCCTCAAGGGGTTCTTTACCCCTGCACAGCTTCTTGCTCTGTACAGGGGCACACTGCGTCCTTGCATTGAATATTGTTCACAAGTGTGGGGAGGATCCCCTCACACAACACTTCTAGACAGAGTAGAAAGGAAAGCCTTTCGTATCATTAACTTCCGTCCACTCACCGACTCTCCGTAATCTCTCTCTCTTCGCCGCAATATTGCATCTCTCTCGCTATTCTATCGCTACTATAATAATACGTGTTCCTTAGAGCTCTCTCTTAGTGTACACCACCTCCTCTATGTAGGGTACGTAGTATCCGTCTTGCAACACAATCCCACCCCTACTCTGTGCAACTCTCCAACTCAAGAATTAAACGATACTCCCAATCTTTCTTCTATTCAACAGCTGAGCTCTGAAACTCTCCGTGAATCCATCTTTCCCTCATCCTATTACTTATATTGCTTCAAACTCCGTGTGTACAGGCATTTTGGCTCGACTGCTCCTTGATTTTGGCCCTGTCACTCTTTCAACTCTGGGGGAGGCACTCGCCACAGGCAGTTTTGCCTTTTGTCTCCCTCATCCACATAAAACAAAACAAAATTATATTAACCCTCTCCGACATATGACGCGATTTTGAGCCTATTGGGGATAATTTAAAGCCTTTGTTACCATCAGGGGTATTTAGAAACCTTTAGTTTAGTTACTTCAACCTCTGCAGTTGTCTTTGAGTTAGCTGTGTTGAGCCTATTGGGGATACTTTAAAGCCTTTGTTACCATCAGGGGTATTTAGAAACCTTTAGTTTAGTTACTTCAACCTCTGCAGTTGTCTTTGAGTTAGCTGTGTTGAGCCTATTGGGGATACTTTAAAGCCTTTGTTACCATCAGGGGTATTTAGAAACCTTTAGTTTAGTTACTTCAACCTCTGCAGTTGTCTTTGAATTAGCTGTGGGCAGAAAACTAATTTTGGAGAGGTAATTATAAGAGTGAAAGAACTCTATTTCTTATTGCTAATCTGGCAACCTCTGCGTCATATGAGCGTGAAAGGGTTAATACAGGTGAAAGATTGCATGAAATTTCCATTCTATTTCTAACTATTCTATAAAGTCATTCAAGCAGTGTCCAACCCGTGCACGGTTATTCACTTCTAAATGTCTTCGTGTACGACAATTACCGGAGGGTGGGGAGAGAGTCTTCTTTTTTGCTATCCTTTCTTTCCTCTTTCCCTTACTATTGGGTTTGCCATCCCTACTAGAATTAAGTCTTGACCACCTCGGTGGGATCGTAAGGTCTGTGTGGCCAGTGTATCTGTGTAAATCTCTCTCTCTCTCTCTCTCTCTCTCTCTTGTTTGTGTATTGGTGTGTGTGTGTGTACTTACTCTAGTTGTACTTACTCTAGTTGTATTGCGGGAGTGAGCATGCTCGTTATTTCCCGCCTCCTATATGTGTAGGTGTTATATGTATCGTTGGAATGGCTGTGGATGTGTGTGTAGTCTGTATTTTTAGCCAATTGGCGACATCGGAAACGAAGGCTTAGGGTGAATCTGTATGGTACCATTCTCACTATAGACGGTACCGTCTCGCCCGAAGGCTTAGGTAGCCATCAGCTTAGGTGAACCATATGGTACCCATCTCGTCTTGTACCATTTTTGCCAACCCCAGATGGGACGTCATAACGTCGTCCACTTATTCCAGGTACCTATTTACAGCTAGGTGAACTGAGGCTAACACATGAAAGGAGACAAGCCCAATTTGTCTCCGCCCGGCCGGGGATTGAACCCCCGACCCCTCGTGTGTGAGACGAGAGCTCTACCTACTAGGCTACGGGCTGTGTGTGTGTGTGTGTGTGTGTGTGTGTGTGTGTGTGTGTGTGTGTGTGTGTGTGTGTGTGTGTGTGTGTGTGTGTGTGTGTGTGTACATATTATATGCTTGTGTACACATGAGCGCATCTATGTGTGAATTAAACATTTTTCACAGTCGTCTACTGGGTATTATACATTTCACCGGGCACTTGAAGTAAATACATTATTCCTCTCCTTGACTGGCATCTACATATTATTTACACGAGGATGATAAAAACATTGAAACAAAAAATCCAGGGGAAAAAGCTGACATTTCTTAAATTAGACTCCGGTTGAATAAAGAATGCGGTTGTTTTATGGATAGCTAGACAAAGCGCTACTAGGTTAGAAGTTCCACCCATGAATATATTAGAACGAGCATGCTAAACTATTGATGCCGAGCTCATTTGCAGTCAAATTGTCACTCCAATATGCAAGGAAATATTTAATTGTGTGATTTGATATATATGACTCCTGAAGCTTAGTTTGATTGGTAATTTTCCATATTGAGAGTTTAACCCTCTCTGTACCAACTACTCGTGTAGTCATGTACAGTCGCGCTAATAACTCATGTCCCAGCTGTCATTACGTTTGGCTCCTCTGTGCTGTATTAATGGCTCTCAGATGTTGAATAGGGTGGGTAAGTGTAGGAACATGTTTGTATATTTCACTCATTAGGAAGAAATGAAGCCTAGATATTGCTGATACCACTTATTGATCAAAACGTACATGGTGCCGAAACGTCACTTATTAGCGCGACTGTACACCCTATGTGGTGGATTGTGTTCTTTTATTTCAAACATTTATTTTATTAAGCGTTATTTCCACATAGCGATTTTGATTAGTTCCTTTGCGTTTATCTAGTGTCGTATCCCAGCTTTGGTATGTTTATTTTGCAAGTTTTACATTATAATATTTTATTCTAGCCATATCAAAACGATTTTATGCAGTTTAGAAAGGATCTGTGGTAGTTAAAAGTGTTAATTGCATTTGTTAGAAGCCTTATAAGTGCTAGAGATCTTTAATACAGACAATAGAATCGATTAATAGTAGTCAGAAAACGACAACAAGTATATCGTCGGTACAGAAGGGGTTACAGGTAGTCCAGGTAGCATTGTCGTGTTCTTCGACTTGACACGCTTCAATATATTTAATTAACTCTATGTTTCTGATATGTACGTACCTTATGCACTGATTATTGATAAACTGGTAACTAACACAATGATAATTTTAGTTATATATATTGTAATTGACTAGCAAACTCACACATCATCAAGTTTATAGATACATAGATAGATAGATAGATAGATAGATAGATAGATAGATAGATAGATAGATACTGTGTAATGCCAGATACATATATCCCTCACCAGAACTTGAGAGCCTTACTTATTCACAAGCCTGTTTATATATCACTTCTTTCTGCAGTGGTAATTTTGTCCTCCCTCAGGATGCAAACTGCCCCAACACCTTCATAATAATTGTTTACTGTTGTGGAAGTGGGGGAAGGGTTAGGTGGTGGTGGAGATGGTGGTGGTGGTAGTGGAATGGTTGTTGGTGGTGGTGGTGGAAGGTATACCGTAGATGCGGATGGTGTTAGTGGTGGTAGAATAGTCGGTGGTGGTGGTGTTGTGGTGGTGGTGTTGTGGTGGTGGTGGTGGTGTTGTGGTGGTGGTGGTGTTGTTGTGGTGGTGGTGGTGGTGTGGTGGTGGTGGTGGTGGTGTTGTTGTGGTGGTGGTGGTGGTGGTGGTGGTGGTGGTGGTGTTGTTGTTGTTGTGGTGGTGGTGGTGGTGGTGGAAGGTATACCGTAGATGGGGATGGTGTTAGTGGTGGTAGAATAGTCGGTGGTGGTGTTGTTGTTGTGGTGGTGGTGGTGGTGGTGGTAGTGGTGGTAGTGGTAGTAGTAGTGGTAGAATAGTTGTTGTTAATGTTGTTGGGGGTGGGGGTGGTGGTGTAGTGGATGGTGATGTTGTGGTGGTGATAGTTGGTGTTGTGGTAATAGTGGTGATATAGTCAGCTGGGGAAGGTGTTGGTGGCGGTGTCTGTCGGTGTGATAGATAGTCTGTGGTGGTAGTTGTGTTAGAGGTGGTTGTGGTGGTAGTTGTGTTAGAGGTGGTTGTGGTGGTAGCCGTGTTAGAGGTGGTTGTGGTGGTAGTAATAGTGGTGTTGTGACGGTGGTAGTGGTTGTGGTGTCTGTTGGTGTGATAGGTAGCATATAGTCGGTGGTGGCTGTGTTAGAGGTGGTTGTGGTGGTAGTAATAGTGGTGGTGGAATAGTGGTGTTGTGACGGTGGTAGTGGTTGTGGTGTCTGTTGGTGTGATAAATAGCATATAGTGGTTGTGGTGGTAGTAATAGTGGTGTGGTAGTGGTGGTTTAGGTGGTGATGGTATAGTCATCAGAGAAAGTGTTGGTGTTAGTATCTGTGGTAGTGGTGTTATGGTGGTAGTGGTGGTGGTAGTGTTGTCGTTGATGAAGGTGTTGGTGGTAGTGGTATAGGGGGCGGGGGGTGGCAGTGGCGGTGTTGGTAGTGGTGACGATGTGATGTTGGAGGTATCATATAGTTGTGGTTGTGGTGGTGATGATAACAACGGTGGTAGTATATATTCCATGATTCCTGTAGTGGTGTTGGTAGTGGTGATGATGTGATGTTGGCGGTATCATAGTTGTGGTTGTGGTAGTGATGACAAGGGTGGTAGTAATATGTGATGACTTATGTGGTGATGGTGGCAAAATAGGCTACTTGCGAGTTTCGTTCTATAAGGAAGTTGGAGCTGTAGACATCGATATTTAGCAGAATCACCAGCTATAATACGGTTTTAGTACATTTATAAATACATAAAACCCAATTCAACATACTATTTATCCATCAGAAACCTACAAAATTACTGTATTTGTGTTTAATATCCATGTTTACAGGCCGAATTTCCTTATAGCCTGAAACTCACAAGTGGCGAATTGGCTTGGAGGCGGATTTGCATGAGCGCTTTGTCTCCGCTTATTTTTGCTGCAACTCTAATCTGACAGCATCTGGTTGAAGGGGGGTCACCGGCTTTTTTTATTTTTTCTCCTTTTCTCTCTTTCCCTGGCTTGTATCAATTCGGCCCCATTCAGCCAACTGTTTTAAGACGTTTATCCCCATCCAGGTGTCGATTTCCTCCTGCCGAGCGATAGCGAGCCAACATTGTATGGAGAAATCCGGCTTCGCCGGAGACATTTTCCTATCGAAAAATGGACAAATTTAGCTTGCTGTCAAAAACAAACAAAAATATAGCTTATATGCTTAATAGGGAGCCAAATTCAAAATATGTTAGAATCGAAATGTCTGGACACAGGAACTTGAAGCAGTTTAATTAATAGGACGAGGGAAAGAAAGATTGAGAGAGAGAATTCCAGGGTTAAATTGTTAAGTAGAAGAAAGACTGGGAAATTCGGTTCAATTATACTGTAGTTGACGTCGGCGGAGATGGCATAATCAGTGGTGGCTTGTTCGGTGGTAGTGGTGGCTTTATCGGTGGTGGTAGCGGCTTTATCGGTGGCAGCGGCGGCTTTATCGGTGGTGGTGGTGGCTTTATCGGTGGTGATGGCGGTATTACAGGTGGCAGCTTTATCGGTGGTGTTGGCGGTAGTGGCTATATCAGTGGCGGTGGCGGCTTTATCGGTGGTGGCGGTGGCTTTATCGGTGGCGGCGGTGGCTTTATCGGTGGCGGCGGTGGCTTTATCAGTGGCGGTGGTGGCTTTATCGGCGGCGGCGGCAGTGTGAGTGGCCCCCTCCGTGGTCCCTAAATAATTACCGCCACCACCGCCGACTCTTGCGCTTCATCATTATTTGGACACAAGGGGCCGCTAGCCTTCCTCGCTCGGTTTTATGCCATGTCAAGGAATTAGCGGTTTGTCGTTTGTGCTTTATGGTAGGTTTTATGGTAGGTTTTATGGTAGGTTTTAAGGCGTTGGGTATTTGTTTGGATTGTTGTCTTAAGCCTAGGGGAGGTATTTAGTTTGTTCCCTACGTTTTCATCAAGCTTAAAATTACACCCCCTAGACCCCCTTTCAAGATCAATTTGTACATTTTTCGGTAGAAAAATTTCTCGGCCGGAGGCCGGTTGCTCTTAAATTACAGGCTCGCTATCGCTCGCCAGGAAAAAATCGACACCTTAATGGCACGAAAGGTCTTAAAATTGACAGAAATGGGGTAAAATGTCTTAAAATTTCAAAACTACGAGGGCAAACGTCTTAAAATCTTAAAAACAATGGGGCTAAACATGAGGGAGAAACGGGTCCAGAAAAAAATCCCTCAAGTGGAAATCTCCCCTTAAGAGGGGCTTATTACATTTTAATATGTATTTTTCTTAATATACATGTATTTTTAATATGTATTTTAATATGTATTTTAATATGTATTTTTCTTAATATACATATATTTTTAATATGTATTTTAATGTGTATTTTTCTTAATATACATGTATTTTTAATATGTATTTTAATATGTATTTAATATGTATTTTAATATGTATTTTTCTTAATATACATGTATTTTAATATGTATTTTTCTTAATTAATATACATGTATTTTTAATATGTATTTTAATATGTATTTTTCTTAATATACATGTATTTTAATATGTATTTTAATATGTATTTTTCTTAATATACATGTATTTTTAATATGTATTTTAATATGTATTTTAATATGTATTTTTCTTAATATACATGTATTTTTAATTGGCTCCCTAGAACTCTTATCGAGCTTAAAAAACACCCCCGAAGACATTGATATAGCCGGGTCCTACTAATTATCAGGCACGTTATCGTTCACCATGAAAACATCGACACCTACATGGCACGAAAGGTCTTAACATTGACAAAGAAATGGGTCGAAAGGTCTAAAATCGCCAAACTAATGGTGTGAAACATAACTAATATGGCTAATCATGAGTGAGAAGAGAATCCAGAAAACAAAAATCCTCCCTTTTTTTTTTTTTAAATGGGGGGTTCTTGAATTATTATAATTTGTTTTCCAGGAATGATTTTCGAGTTGTGGGATTATTATTAAGTTGGGATTAACCCTTTGAAGATTATGACTCATTAAGTTGGGAAACATTCATTAACCCTTTGAAGATCTGGTTTATTTTGATTGTGGATATCATGAAGGAAAACATCAAAGTACATCAACAATAGCAATAATTTTGATAAACCATGCCATGAATATTTACGTAATACATTAACAATGATCCGATTAGTCGTGAAAAGTAGTATCCCGTGACGTCATACTTCCAACACCTGATCTCTCCCCCCCCCCCCCCACCCGTCTCGTTTTTTAGGATCAGTCGTGTTAACATTGCAGGGGGCGGTCGAGTGTGTCCGTGTTTGCGCCTGTGTTTACCGTGTTATTTTGCTGTGTTTATTAGTAATTACCGTTCGATGAGTGCCTGGAAAATGAGACTAATTAGCAGAGAGAAGGTGGAAGGACCAGAGGCGAGAGGTCGATTGGAAGGAGGCGAAATATCTTTACTTGCACGAGGTAGGAGACACATGCATGTTTTAGCGCATACCTAGGGGCCTGTCTTGCGCATACTCCCCTCTTACCCTTCCCTCATTAATTTCGTATTCCAGCACTGATTCCACGGGTTTTGTGTTTTTGTGGAATTCTGAATATATGTTATGTGTTTCAATTAAGGCTTCCGGATTATGTAAGAAATTAGGTTGATTATTTTGGGAACGATGGTATGGAAATAGCATTAAGGCGGTGTCACACGAGCGATTTTTCCGTCAAATTTTACGAGCACTTGTAGTCTGGCAGCTTAAAATGTTATGGTTCATTAAAATCAAGCTACCTACCATAATCTACCTTTGATCTAGTTTCCGGTTCTGACACAAAAGAGCCTCAACCTTGTACGAGGAAATGCGCTGATGTGACACCTCCTTTGGGTAAGATTCTGTGTAGCGGTGGAACTGTTTTTCAGATTACTATTTACTAAGAAACATTGAACAATATCTTTAACCCAACCCAACCCAACCCAACCCAACCCAACCCAACCCAACCCAACCCAACCCAACCCAACCCAACCCAACCCAACCCAACCCAACCCAACCCAACCCAACCCAACCCAACCTAGTACATTAGTGGACTTTTTATGAATGTAAAATGTAAAAATATATTGTAACATTACCAAATTATTGAGATATAAGTACAGGTCCACCCGCTACACAGGATTATACCCTCCTTTGCTCTAAGGTTTGTGGATTACAAAGATTGTGCGAGGATTTGTAAAGACACTGTCTTATGGTTGTTAAATAAACTATGACCACCTCCACCTCCAACTCTCTCACTTAATTATTTGGACACGTGGGAAGCTCTAGCCTGCCTCCACGGGTGTTGAGCTAAGGCGGGAATTATTTGGACACATGGGAAGCTCTAGCCTGCCTCCACGGGTGTTGAGCTAAGGCGGGAATTTAACTCTATTGGAGTTTTTACACTGGATTCTGGTTACCATTAGGCGATTTTAGGTAATTTAGGAAAGATCTCTGGAAATGAAATGGGGGCGGGGGGGGCAAAGCTCCCCCTTAATCCATCGTTTGTCCCACATTGGAATTATAGCTAAGACCATGGAAACACTCATTTCTCAAAATCTGGAGGAAAAAAACATGAAAAATAAGGGTGCGAGCCCTAATCTAATGAGAGCCAGAATAAACTATCAAAATGCGTCATCATCTTCAAAAGGCTAAGTTGACATAAGAATCTGAGGTATATGATAACCGCTCGTCTGCTTGCTCTAGTTTAATGCTTTGTGGGGTTTTAGGGAGTTTGTTGTTTTGTTTTAACATTCAGGATTCTTTTTCTTAGGTTTCTGAATAATTCTTCAGACGAGCAACAGACAAATAAGATGACCGTAATACACCACGATTACATAGTCCACACAACAACAACAACAACATTAACAATCTTAGCAACAACATCACCACCACCAACAACAACGACAACAAGAACTACAGCAGGGATAACAAACGGAAACAGGCACGAAAATAACTTAATCTCCGTAAAATATCTGTCATTGGTGATGAAGATAACAACAACAACAACAACAACAACAACAACAACACTATTAACAACAGCAACAACAACACTATCAATATTAACAACACTAACAATAAATACAGCAACAACAACAATAATGACAACAAAAACAACAACACTATCAATATTGACAACACTAACAACAACAACAACACTATTAACAACAACAGCAACACCGCTATCAATATTAACAACACTAACAAGAACAACAACACTAACAACAACAACAACAACAAGCCCAGACAAGAGTAATGGGACGGCCGGACAAACTTTTAGCTCGGGATCCTGTAAATATTATGATAAAGTTTCTACCTTAATGGCAAGTCCTTTTATTACGCAGCTCTCTCTCTCTCTCTCTCTCTCTCTCTCTCTCTCTCTCTCTCTCTCTCTCTCTCTCTCTCTCTCTCTCTCTCTCTCTCTCTCTCTCTCTCTCTCTCTCTCTCTCTCTCTCTCTCTCTCTCCTAATCTTATTCTTTTCTCTCTCCCTGATTTCGTCCTCCTCGTTCTCTTCTTCCCACTCCTATTCCTCCCCCCCCCCCCCTTCCTCCTCTCCCTCTACATCCTTAACATACTTCACATCTATATATATACAGAGAGAGAGAGAGAGAGAGAGAAAAAAAGAGAGAGCTTGCAAGCGGAATTCCTATTTACTTAGAATCTATGAGCACGGAATACATCGCTACTAATAATATAGGAACTCCCCATACACTCTTATCCTTCAAATTCACGCTATATTTAAGGGAAGGCGATGGAGGGCTGCCATATTGATTCTCAGGCATTAAGACGCCATAAATAATCACTTTTACGACTTTGCACTGTACAATCAAGCTCCCATATGTTTCCCGAGTACAGTCGCGCTAATAAGTGATGTCTCGGCACCAATTATGTTTTGATCAATAATTGGTATCAGCAATATTTACACAGGATTTATTCTTTTTGAGTGAGATGTACAACCATGTTCCTTCACTTTCCCACCCTATTCAACATCTGACAGACATTAATACAGCACAGAGCAAGCCAAACGTAATGACAGCTGATCCATGACTTATTAGCGCGACCGTACAACCAAACTATGGGTATCCCACTGGTTTCGCTCACTCAGTTATTTCGCCAACAATTCATATATTATTCAGTGGCCATTTTTCACACACACACACACACACACACACGTCTTTTCACCAGTGTTGCCAATTTAGCTACTTTTCCACTAGATCTAGAGGTATTTACTTAGATCTAAAGGCCAATTTTTACATCTAGCAGCATGAATTCTAGCGATATTCTAGAAACGTGAGCCAAAAAGGCCAATTTTTTACATCTAGCAGCATGAATTCTAGCGATATTCTAGAAACGTGAGCCAAAAAGGCCAATTTTTTACATCTAGCAGCATGAATTCTAGCGATATTCTAGAGACGTGAGCCAAAAAGGCAATTTTTTTACATCTAGCAACATGAATTCTAGCGATATTCTAGAGACGTGAGCCAAAATAGAGTGATATTCTAGAGATTGTGGAGTTGGTCTAGCTATGTTCGGCCTGTATTTAATATCTAGCGGACTTGGCATTGGTAACCCTGCTTTTCACCCGCCAGTTTAAGTTTTCGCCAATACTTGTGTTTGTTTTCATCCAACCATGGGGTCGTTTTTCTGGTCCCCTTCTCCCTCATGTTTAGCTCCATTAGTTTTCAGATTTAATGACGTTCGGCTCATTAGTCTGGCGATGTTAATACCTTTCGTCCCATTTCTTTGTCAACATTAAAACTGTTTGTGTCATTTAGGTGTCGATATTTTCCTGGCGAGCGGAAGCGAGCCTGTAATTTATGAGCAACCGGGACATTTTTCTATCGAAAAATTTACACATTTATCTTTAAGAAGAGTTGTCGTGTGTGTGTGTGTGTGTGTGTGTGTGTGTGTGTGTGTGTGTGTGTGTGTGTGTGTGTGTGTGTGTGTGTTTTAACTTGATGGAGGTGTTGGGAGAAAACAAAAGATATATACAGTATATATATATATATATATATATATAAATGAGCAAATAAATACGCCCGTCTTCCCTTAACTCTTTTCAGTAGTATGAGACTTTTGGAGACATTGTTGAGACGGTTTTATTCAACTTGTAAAGGTCATTTAGGAATCAAAGGGGTAAAGTACATAATTATACATTAACCAACTCCCAATATTCCTTCCTAAACAAAACAAAATGCTAACACTAATAGCCAGGATAACAGTGAGACAGGTGTCCTCGAATACAGGTGTGGTTGGGGTAGGTCTGCTTTGGTCAGGTCGTGTTACCTCTTTCGGTAGTCGATGACGCTTTGTTGTTGCTGTTCCCCAGGCTGTCTGGCTGAGCAGCCTCAAGGTCCCGAGCAAGGCCAAGGCCATAACCAAGTGCACCCACACAGCCCTCCCTGGTTACCACTAATAAAGCCCAGGTGACCGAAGCCACTCCAAGGCTGGGAGCTGAGGAGGGTGCGGAAAGGCCTAGGAAACCAAAGCCCCACCAATGGCCCTGTGCCCCTCAGCAATTATGAAGGGAAAGTTGAGGGGCGCGTTTCTTCTGTTATTATGGCTTTCATTAGACAATATGATTCAGCTTAGGAAGTACTTGTAGGAGCCAAAGGGTTAAGGGGAGATCTCCACTTGAGGGATTTTTTTCTTGACCCCTTTCTCCCTCATGTTTAGCCCCATTGCTTTTGATATTATAAAACGTTTGCCCCATTAGTTTAGCGATTTTAAGAACTTTCACCCCATATTAAGACCTTTCATGCCATTCAGGTGTCGATTTTATCCTGGCGAGCGATAGCGAGCCTGTAATTTAAGAGGAACCGGCCTTCGGCCGGGAAATTTTTCTACCGAAAAATGTACAAATTTATCTTGAAAGGGACTCAAGGGGACGTAATTTTAAGCTTGATGGAGGTCTAGGGAACAAACTAAATACCTCCCCTTAATCATAAGTACTTCGCTAAATTTTAAAGAACCTTCCCAAGATGAATAAAATCGTCTGAAGTCAGCCAGAACATAGAGAAGATGATAACATAGTACTGTAATCGTTTACTGAAAGGGTTAAGAGTCACAGTTTAGCCTAGATGCTTCGAGTTGGAATTAAGAGTTCATGGTATGCGAAAGGATGTATGAATTTACACTGATGATTCCCTTAGTCAGTATAATTAACCCATTTAGTACCGGTGACATCCTTGATATTATACTCTGGTAACTATTAGGCGGGTTTATTCAGCTTAGGAAGGATGTCTACCCATTAAAAGTTTACAGACTATTTTTTTTTTTTTTTTTTTTTTTTTTTTTTTTTTTTTTTTTTTACCATATATCCTTCCTAAGCTTCATAGAGTCGACGTCGCCGGTACTGTAATGGATAATATGTATCAGGTGGTGACTTAGTCTTTGCATGTGATTATATCAATGGGCACATACAAATACACGCAAACACACAAACATATACATACATATGCGGACACACACACACGTAGACGTACACACATATACTCGTCCTGCACTTAAAAACCACCACCACACACTCTTTCCACACATACATACTCGTCCTGCACTTAAAAACCACCACCACACACTCACTCTTTCCACACACACATACTCGTCCTGCACTTAAAAACCACCACCACCACCACACACCCACTCTTTCCACACACACATACTCGTCCTGCACTTAAAAACCACCACCACCACACACTCACTCTTTCCACACACATACTCGTCCTGCACTTAAAAACCACCACCACCACACACTCACTCTTTCCACACACACATACTCGTCCTGCACTTAAAAACCACCACCACCACACACTCACTCTTTCCACACACACATACTCGTCCTGCACTTAAAAACCACCACCACACACTCACTCTTTCCACACACACATACTCGTCCTGCACTTAAAAACCACCACCACCACACACTCACTCTTTCCACACACACATACTCGTCCTGCACTTAAAAACCACCACCACCACACACTCACTCTTTCCACACACACATACTCGTCCTGCACTTAAAAAACCACCACCACCACACACTCACTCTTTCCACACACATATACTCGTCCTGCACTTAAAAACCACCACCACCACCACACACCCACTCTTTCCACACACACATACTCGTCCTGCACTTAAAACCACCACCACCACACACTCACTCTTTCCACACACACATACTCGTCCTGCACTTAAAAACCACCACCACCACACACTCACTCTTTCCACAACACACATACTCGTCCTGCACTTAAAAAACCACCACCACCACACACTCACTCTTTCCACACACACATACTCGTCCTGCACTTAAAAACCACCACCACCACACACTCACTCTTTCCACACACACATACTCGTCCTGCACTTAAAAACCACCACCACACACTCACTCTTTCCACACACACATACTCGTCCTGCACTTAAAAAACCACCACCACCACACACTCACTCTTTCCACACACATACTCGTCCTGCACTTAAAAACCACCACCACCACACACTCACTCTTTCCACACACACATACTCGTCCTGCACTTAAAAACCACCACCACCACACACTCACTCTTTCCACACACATATACTCGTCCTGCACTTAAAAACCACCACCACACACTCTTTCCACACATACATACTCGTCCTGCACTTAAAAACCACCACCACCACACACTCACTCTTTCCACACACACATACTCGTCCTGCACTTAAAAACCACCACCACCACACACTCACTCTTTCCACACATACATACTCGTCCTGCACTTAAAAACCACCACCACACACTCACTCTTTCCACACACACATACTCGTCCTGCACTTAACAACCACCACCACCACACACTCACTCTTTCCACACACACATACTCGTCCTGCACTTAAAAACACCACCACACACTCACTCTTTCCACACACACATACTCGTCCTGCACTTAAGGGGAGATCTCCACTTGAGGGATTTTTTTCTTGACCCCTTTCTCCCTCATGTTTAACCCCATTGCTTTTGATATTATAAAACGTTTGCCCCATTAGTTTAGCGATTTTAAGAACTTTCACCCCATATTAAGACCTTTCGTGCCATTCAGGTGTCAATTTTTATCCTGGCGAGCGATAGCGAGCCTGTAATTTAAGATGAACCGGCCTTCGGCCGGGAAATTTTTCTACCGAAAAATGTACAAATTTATCTTGAAAGGGACTCAAGGGGGTGTCATTTTAAGCTTGGTGGAGGTCTAGGGAACAAATTAAATACCTCCCCTTAAAAAACACCACCACACACTCACTCTTGCCCTTTCTCACACACGTACAAACACACACCATCGATACAAAGAATATGTCATGCGGCGATATTCTTTTCCTTAAGCCGGTATCACACGAGAGCTTTTTCACTCAACATTGATCCGTAACACTGGTCTGGCAGCTTACGAGATCAACATTTACAATAATATTGTCCCTTAAATTCATCACCCATCAGTCTAGAGTGTCCGATACCAGTGCAAAATACTCCAGAAATATTGCCAGAAATGTTGTGATTATCGAATGTTGACAATAAAAGCGCTCGTGTGATACCGGGCTTTAGTTTCTTAGGCGTTTCCCCTACACGCACCCTCGATAAAACATACAACCATACCCCTCCCCCCCCCCCCCCCCCCCCCCCTCGCCCCCCCCCCCCCCCCCCCCCCCCCCCCCCCCCCCCCCCCCCCCCCCCCCCCCCTCCCCCTCCCGAACCATGCACTACTCGGCCCTCCCGAACCATGCACTACTCGGTCCCTCTCATTACAATACCATACGTCAAAAGGCGGTGATGGAGCCGGGTCGAATATGGTCTGGGTAGAACTCATGGTTGAACATTTAAAGA
>CM064524.1:39763510-39766010 GCA_032716605.1 Paralithodes platypus
ACACCACCAACGATTTTAAATCCAAACCACACACCCGCCATCAATTACTAAAACACCCCTCCACACCATTCAATATCACAAACACCACCACCACATATTATCTAAAACACCCACAACAGCCATCAATACTAAAACACACACACCCTCAATATCACAACCAAACCCCACAACAATACATCTTAAACCACCACACACACCATCAATATCAACAACACCAACAACACAGCATGATCTCAACTATTACCACACCACCATCAATGTTAAGATACCACCACAGTTACATATACACCACCACCACACCATCAATATCACAACACCACCACAATGACATCTACACTATCACCACACTACCATCAATGTTAAAATACCACACCAACATCTACACCACCACCACACCATCAATATCACAACACCACCACAATGACATCTACACTATCACCACACCACTACCATCAATGTTAAAATACCACCACAATTACATCTACACCACCACCACACCACAACACCATCACAATCACTCTCCACCACCAACAGCACCACATCATCAATGTAAAAAAAACGCCACATCACCAATCAACCTAAGCCCTCGTCCACCTCCACACCACACCATTCCACTCCACTACCACATAACACCATACCATTCCACAGCACTACCACCCCACCAACTTAACACAATACACCACAACATATCATTAAAACCCCACCACCTACCACTACCACACCACAACACACCACAACACATCACTACCACCTCCTCATCACTCCCCCACTGCCACACTAGACTAAAACCCTACCACACTGGAAACAAGCTCCCACAACACAACACACTATCACCACCACCAACAACACAACCAAACTCACACCAAAACACACATCACTACTCACCTCATCATCGGAATCCGCCAATGCCACACTAGAATACAACCACAAGTTTGACACACTTACAGGTACCACACTACATCCACCACACCACACCACTACCACACCACACCACACCACCCAGGGACCCAGGTCACGTCTTGCTCTGTGTTAGGGTGTCGTGGGGGTCAGGGTAGGTCATCTGTCGGTGCCTGGACATACCGCTGACCCTGGCACTCCGGGTTAAGGGGAGATGGGTAGTTTTTATTTGCTCAGGAGTTAATTTTGTTATGTTTTTATTGGTTTCCTCTCTAGACTTCCACCAAACATACAAAACACCCGCCCAAGGCCCTCCTTCAAGATAAATCTTTACATTTTTCGATAGACAAATGTCCCGGCCGAAGGCCGATTTTTCTAAAACTACAGGCTCGCTATCGCTCGCCAGGAAAAAAATCGACACCTAAATGACACGAAAAGTCTTAACATTGACAACGAAATGGGGCGAAAGGTGTTAAAATCGCCAGACTAATGGGCCGAAAAGCATTCCTATAAATCTCAACAACGAATGGGATTAACACAGAGGGAGAAGGGGGTGGGGGTCGTATCCTAGATCATTTTTTTGTTATTTTTGTTCCGGCTTAACCTCCCCTTAAAGGTCAGGTAATAATAGAGAGAAGCCAGGCATCTTCTCTCTTGGCCTCCATGTTGGTAACCTAATTATTATCCCTTTCAGTATCGGTGTCGTTCTTTTAACATGATTTTGGCTACTATTAGACGATTTTATTCAGTTTCAAAAGGGCCTGCAGTACTTAAGGGGAGCGGACCTTTAGTTTGTTACATAGGGACCTCACATCAAGCTTAAAATTACACCCCCTTGAGTTCCCTTTCAAGATTAAGTTTGTACATGTTTCGGTTAGAAAAAAAAATGTCCACGGGCCGAAAAGGCCGGTTTCCTTCTTAACATTACAGGCTAGCTATCGCCTCGCAGGGATTAAAATTGACACCTGAATGGCACGAGAAAAGTCTTAAATATGGGGTGGAAAGTTTCTAAAAAATCGCTTAAACTAGGGAGGCAAAACGTTTTATAATATCAAAAACCAATGGGGGACTAAACATGATGGGAGAAAGGGAGGTCAAGAAAAAAAAAATCCCTCACGTGGAGAGAGGATCCCCCTTAAAAGGCTTCGAACTATCCACCTTTAACCTTTGTCCACACAGATCCTTCTTAAACTGCACAAAATCGTCTAAATATAGCTAGAATGCTATGAAAAAGACGTCGCCGGTACAGAAGGGGTTAACATGAACGGGGTAGAATTTCATTGTTTATCATGTCGAATTTCATTGTTTATCATGGCGAATTTCATTGTTTATCATGGCGAATTTCATTGTTTATCATGGCGAATTTCATTGTTTATCATGTCGAATTTCATTGTTTATCATGTCGAATTTCATTGTTTATCATGTCGAATTTCATTGTTTATCATGTCGAATTTCATTGTTTAGCATGTCGAATTTCATTGTTTATCATGGCAAATTTCATTGTTTATCATGTCGAATTTAAATCAAAACGCCTAACTATATGTTCTGCAGGAGTATTGTCGAACATATACATTAGGAATGACCAATTTTTGTTTTGTGTTAA